>CM035130.1:42005000-42314257 GCA_020205605.1 Panax ginseng | reverse complement strand
ATTATATTCTTTATTTCCTTAATTTTAGCTTGTTATATCTTTGAATTGATGTTCTGGAATTATCTGATATCTGTTAACAACATCAAAGAACTGATATCTCTATCTTATTGTTCAAATACTCAGTCATTCATGCTAACAGATTAAATTAGTAGTTTCTTACATGCTCTATATATTCATCCTGCTGGGCAAAAAGTGGGACCACAAATGAAGCTGAAAATCATCATTGAGTACATCCATAGAGCTTTATAAATCCGATTCCAGTTGTTGTATTTCTCTTTTATAATCTTTTTGAGCCGGAAGAAACATTGTAATATTTCATAATCTTTGTAATCCGAGTGCAAGCCTATTTTGACTTGGGTGTCATTGTAATAGGTATTCAGTTCAAAGGTAGTCTCAAGGTCTCAGAGGTGAGAAAAGTTGCAGATGTGTAAAAGTTGCAGAGGTGCAAGGGGACAGAGGAGCCCAAGTCAGATTCGAGCAACTTTGAACAGGGAGTTCTTTTTATGGTATTTAATTGAGTATTAAGTTTAATAAAAAGAATCTCTAATACTAGTTGGTATTGGACGTGGATTAGGCCACTAGATTAGAGTATAGAGGCTGAACCACATAAAAATCTTAGCGTGATTTATTGTTCTTTTCTTTTCTGTAATATGCTTTAGTTTTCTGCAGATTCTGGTTTAGTTCGTACTCAAAATTATACTAAAACAGACAGATATTAGCTATTCGATTATAATAGACGAAGAACATATACTAATCAGACAGGTATTAGCTGTCCGATTATAACAAACGGAGAACATATACTAATACAGACATGACTAGCCTATCCGATTATAGTCTGCATTAGTAAACTTTAAAAATTGACCACTGTAAATCACTTTTGGGTATTTACACATATTCACCCCCATCTAGGTGTCCTTAATTATAGAATTACATTTGGTATCAAAGAAAGGCTCTCCTAATATTGATCTTTTCAGGTCGTAGGGAAAGATCATATGACACACCTCTATTTTCAAGAAGGTCAATCTACAAGCCGACCACCTCTGTTGCTTGGAAGCGAGAACTTCAACTTTTGGAAATTTAGAATGAAGATTTATCTCAAGAGAGACCCATGGCAATGGGGGGTAGTTGAAAATGGACATGTTATTCGTAGACATGATGATTGTAGACTCAAGACTCTCATGGTCATGGATGCAAATGATAGCTACATGTTTTCTTACAACTTAAGAGTCATGAAGACCTTGATAAGCAGAATGGTCCAAGCTGAAATTGATAAATTATCATCGTACAACACAGCAAAAGAAATGTGGGATACTATCTTGACAAGCCACGAAGGCACTTCCAAAGTAAAAGAGGTGAAGTTAAGTATGCTAATGCAAGACTATGAGCTATTCAAGTTAGAAAAGGATGAAACAATTAATGAAGCTCAAGGGATATTTCTCATTCTAATGAATTATCTAAGTATGCTGGGACGGAAATTTGATCAAAGGGAGATAAACAGAAAGATACTTAGAGGCATGCCTATATGATTTGCACCAAAAGTTACAACTCTTCAAGATTTAACAGCAATCAGTACAATGGAAACTCTCACTTTATTTGGAGAGCTTAAAGAATTTGAAAATCATTTAAGAAGGTATGATGAAGAAGATGAAGAACTAATAAAGAAGACATTGACACTTCAAGTTGAGAGCAACAATGAAAGTGATCACGAAGATTTTGATGAAGAAATTAAAATGCTCTCAAGAAAACTCGAGAGACTACATCAAAGGAAGAAACAAAGGAAAAATAAAAAAGGTAGCTCAACTCCAGTGAGTAAGTCTAAAACGGAACAAAAAGAAGAAGCTGTCGAACTCTGTTTCATAGGACTAGAAGATGATGATCAACTTGAGGTAACAAATTTTTATGAAGCTTTTGAAATATCTATACCTGATTATATTTATTTACAAAATTAAAATCAACAACTCAAAAAGAAAACGGCCTATTTTAAGAGTTGTGTAAATTAGCTAATGAATGAAGTTAAGTCGCTTATTAAAGAGAGAAAAGAAAAATGAATATCTTAAAAATAAAAATGAAGTTTTAAAAGAAAATTTGAAAATGAGAGATGCATGCATAGATGCTTTTAATTATGGAAAAATGATGAATGTTCAACATGATGATAATATAACAAATGCGGAAATATCATCTTTAAAAAATGATCTTGCTAAATTTGTGCAAGGAGAAAAGAATCTAAATGTTATGTTAAGGGCACAAAGGTCAAGTCTTGATGTTATTATTTAAGCTTTAATGGCAAAAATTGCCATGACCGGGGCAAGCAAGACTTCATCTTCCTGAAAAAGTGACTATAGAGAATGAGCAGTCTAAAACTACTGTAGTAAATAGCGGTACAGATTTTTCAACATCACATTCTTCTTTTCAACTTACCATTCATAAATTGAATGGAAAAAATTATCTAAAGTGGGACCAATCTATGAAGCTAGCAATAGATGGCAGAGGCAAGCTTAGTTATTTAAATGAAGTGAGCAAACCAGTAACAAATGACCCTAATCTGAAAACATGGAGGTCAGAGAACTCGTTGGTAATTGCTTGGCTTATCAACTCAATGGAGCCAACTATTGGAAAACCACATATCTTTTTACCAACTGCCAAAGATGTTTGGGAGGCAGTACGTGACATATATTCCGATGTGAAGAATTCGTCACAAATCTTTGATTTAAAATCTAAGTTATGGCGATCAAGGCAAGGAGATCAAGAAGTCACGACATATTACAACGATGAATGGGACTGCCCAAATGATAGTGTGGGGCACAAAAAAAGAGAGGAAAATGATCGAGTTTATGTGTTTCTCGCAGGACTCAATCATAACTTGGATGAGGTAAGAGGTCGAATCCTGGGCAGAAAACCTCTTCCACCCATCAAAGAAGTTTTCTCAAAAGTTAGGAGGGAGGAGGCTAGGCAAAAAGTGATGTTGACAGATCCATAATCTAAGTCCAACTCAGAAATAGAAGGCTCGACTCTTGTTTCTAGAGGATGTGATTCAGATGGAGATAGAAGGAAGAAACCATGGTGTGGAAATTGTAAAAAACTATGGCATACGAAAGAGACATGCTGGAAAATCCACCCAAAAATTTTAAGAAGAAGAATGGAAGTGATGGAAAATCATTTCAAACCATGAGTGAAGATTCTCACGGACCAAAAATCAATTCAGAGATGCCTAATTTCACAAAGGAACAATTAGGCCACCTGTAAAAACTTTTTCAATCTCCAGAATTCTCAAGTCCTTCTTGCTCATTAGCTCAACAGGGTAATTATCTCATTGCATCTCTTTCTATTATAAAATCAAATGTTTATTGTTCTTGAATCATTGACTCTGGAGCCACTGACTATATGAATGGATCTTAAAAAATATTCTCTTCCTATAAACCATGTGTAGGAAACAAAAAGATCAAAATTCTATACGGTTCTCTTTCAGCTATAGCTGGAAAAGGATCAGTGTTCATTTCTCCTTCTCTTACACTTCATAATGTTCTCCATGTTCCAAATTTATCTTATAATTTATTATCCATTAGTAAAATAACCCATAATCATCAGTGTCGAGCTAATTTTTATCCGTCTTATTGTGAGTTTAAGGAACTAACCTCGGGGAGGACGATTGGCAATGCTAGAGAGATCGGTGGACTTTATTTCTTTGAAGATGGATCCAAATCAAAAAAACCTATCCAAAATACTTGTTTTGAATATATTTCTATTGCTAGTAGTGATGAAATAATGTTATGACATTATAGATTAGGACACCCAAGTTTTCAATATTTGAAGCATTTATTTCCAAGTTTGTTTAGAAATAAAAATCCATCTTCATTTCAGTGTGAATTTTGCGAGTTAGCTAAACATCATTGTTACAACCATATAGAATTTCAAAACATTTTTCATTAATACATAGTGATGTATGGGGGGTCTTAAAAAATCTCAACACTTTCGTCAAAAAATGGTTTGTCACCTTTATAGATGACCACACAAGGGTAAGCTAGGTTATTTACTATGAGAAAAATCAGAATTGGAGGAAGTTTTTAAAACATTTTACACCATGGTGCTGACACAATTTCAAACAACAATTCAAGTTTTTCATAGCGACAATGGAAAAGAGTATTTCAACAATTCAAGTTTTTTTTTAGAAAAAGGCATAGTTCACCAAAGTTCTTGTAATGACCCCAACAAAATGGAATAGCTGAACAAAAAAATAAACACCTTTTGGAAGTGGCTAGAGCTTTATGTTTCACAAATAATGTACCCAAATACCTTTGGGGTGAAGCTATTCTCACAGCTACCCATCTCATAAATAGGATGCCTACTAGGATCTTAAATTTTAAAACACGTTTACAGGTGTTCACAAACTATCATCCTATTTCTAGGCTATCATCTACACTTCCTCTAAAAAAATTTGGGTGCACTGCCTTTGTCCATGTTCATGACCATAACAGGGGAAAACTTGATCCTAGGTCTAGAAAATGTGTTTTTGTGGGATATGCACCTACTCATAAAGGATATAAATGTTTTGATCCGATTTTAAAAAAATTATTTGTCACCATGGATGTAACCTATTTTCAATCGAAACCCTTTTTTGAAACTCATCTTCAGGGGGAGAGCATAAGTGAAGATTCAGATATATGTAAAATAGAAAGAACAACACTAAACCCAAATATTGAACCTTCAAGATTGGATATAACAACCTCTAATATGTCTTTTAAAAAAATTGCTAAAATTGTGGGCGAAGATAATGGTGTTTTGAATATTGAAAGTTTGGATGACTCATCTTCTCTTAAATCTCACAATCAAAATCATGGTAATACTGACAATGAGAATAAAACAAGTACTACAAGTTCAGATCTCTTAACCTACTCGAGGAGGAAGCATAATTCGAAGGAAAACAATCCCGATCCTCTACAAGGCCATGAATCCAAACTGAGGGAGGAACCAAACCTATCTGAGTGTTTAGGTAATAATCAAATTGATTATTATCAACCTGTCCAGTTTATTTCTATCTCTAGTTCTGAGTCCTTTGATGATATTAATATTCCCATTGTTATCCGTAAGGGTCTACGATCTTGTACCAAACATCCCATGTCTAAATATGTGTCCTATAAAAATCTTTCTCCTTTTTTTGCATTTACTTCAAATATCTCTTCGGTGGAAATTCCAAAGAATGTACAGGAAGCTTTACAGGTTCCTGAGAGGAAGAAGGCTATTTCTGAAGAGATGAGGGCACTTAAGAAAAATCATACATGGGAAGTAATGGTTCTGCCAAAAGGAAAGACAACAGTGGGTTGCAAATGGGTGTTCACAGTCAAGTATAATTCAGACAGATCTCTCAAAAGATATAAAGAACGATTAGTTGCAAAAGGTTTTACTCAAACCTATGGTATTGACTATCTCGAAACCTTTGCTCCAGTGGCAAAATTGAATACTGTGAGATTGCTTCTTTCAATTGCAGTAAATCTTGATTGGCCTCTTCAACAACTAGATGTGAAGAATACATTTCTAAATGGTAATTTGGAGGAGGAAGTTTATATGGATCCACCGCCTGTATTTGATAAACACTTTGAATATAAGGTATGTAAGCTGAAGAAGTCATTATACAGGCTCAAGCAATCTCCAAGAGCCTGGTTTGATCGATTCACTCGATCCATAAAAAACCAAGGATATGTCCAAGCTCAAAGTGATCGTACTATGTTCATAAAGTACTCCAATGATGGAAAGATTAAAATTTTGATAGTATATGTTGTTGATATTATTCTTACTGGGGATAATGTGTAACACCCCCTTCCCGAAAAGGAAAGGGAGGGCACGTGCAAAGCACAATAAACCTCAAAATAAATAAACAGAGCACTAACAACCTCAAAATATTAATAGTGGTGATCCATTAATAAAGTACTAAATACAATTCTCCAAACAGAGTCAAAATAATCAAAACTTAAAATTCGAATCAACCTAGATGGTCAAAGGCAACTCTCTCATCACACTAGTCCTGAATCACCCCTGCAAACCTGCCGGAAGAACAACACAGCATGAGCCAATTGCCCAGTACGGATACAGATATACAAAAGATATACAACTGATATACAAAAACAACTGAGACAAAATACTAAACAAAGCCTCAAGTGTAAATACTGACAAAAATATAATCTCCAAAGATCTGAATAGAATATATCTGAATCAACAAAGTTGACGAAACCAATAGAAGAATAAAGAAATAACGAACTGAAGTAACTAACTCAATGAATTTAACTGAACAGAAACAAACAAAACAAATACAATGAGATAATAGGCTGAATCAAATGATTGGGTGTTATTTCATACCGAACGAGCTCAAAAATATATCTTACCACACAGGCAAGTCAAACTAATGCCACACAGACAAATCAAATGATGCCACACAGGCAACCAAAATAATGCCACACAGGCAAGTTAAAGTAATGCCACACAGACAAATCAAAATAATGTCACACAGGCAAATCACACATTGGACCGTGAATCCAAATGTATGCAAATCGGATAGGTGTGTTTGGCACAACATCACCAATTCGCAGAACAGAAAACTAGGGTTAACCCATACGCCTCCACAACAAAACACCAAATGGCCCACTTATAGAGCCCAAAACGGAGACGCCGTGGACTAATCACACCGCCACGGAGAGTGTCATGCCTCTCGTGCCAAGACGACATGCCTGTGGTACCCCCACAGGTGGTTATAGCTCAGGTATACCCTACGGTATATTCTAACAAAATACCATGTCACAACACATGCGACATAATACCAACAAAAAGGGTTCTATATGTACATGTTGAACCAAATCAAATTCTAGTCACAAGGTTTCAAAAAGAAGGTAGCAACATGTACCGCTCTACAATTATCAAAAATAAATACTAAACTTGATAACCTATTTCAAAGAGTACAATTACGCATCATATGTATTAACTCCAAAATAAAACTATTATATGAATTTCACAAGAGACAATTATGTGAAATAATAACGAAATTCAAAATAAGGAACAAAACGAACGAATCAAATTTAACAAGAGTATCGCCGAAGGAGTACGAAATCCATACCTGATACTTTCAAACCATTTATAGCACACTCCACCAATCTTACCCTCAAATGCCAACGATATCAAATACGAAACGTCATTCACAACCTAAACATATTCTCCTCAAATTAAAATAATCCAAACTAATAATTCCCAAAATAATTCATAATCTATTTAATATGCCTTTAATCATCGCCTTATATCAATTATTAATACTCCAAAATTTATATTCCAAGTATAACTCTTTAAATTCCCTTCGTTTGAACTAATTACACAAATTAACAAAAATTAATTAATAAACTAAGCGTTTAATTATTAATTACTAATTTTTTTTTTATTTTTTAAACTCATATTATTATTATTATACAGAAGCTTATATATATATATATATATATATATATATATATATATATATATATATATATATATTTATTTATTTATTTATTTATTACATACCTGTGTATGTGTATTTATGTACTCTTCAAGAAAGAAAGAAAAAAAGCTCCAAATCATTAAAAGAAAGGGTAAAATGCCATAGTCTGCAAACTCCAACTGGCCAATTAAATAAATTTCAAAAAGTTGTACGAAAAGTGAATGAATGATAACAATTGAAGTATCCAGACCAAAATTCTAGCCTAATCTAAATCAAATTGATCGCACGCAAGTCAAATTCCAACAATATACATAAACACGCCAAACATAAATTAATAACGGATAGAAGAAACTGAACCTCGATGCTCAGATGTGAGGTCTTAGGTTTTCAATTTTTCCCTTTCTCTTCGTGTGTATATATACATATACATATATCGCCTCGACGCATGTAGCTCCGTTTGGTGGTGATACTGACCCGGACCCTACTGTTAACCCCTTCTCTCTCTATATCTACGTGACTACGTCACTTTTCTCTCTCACACAATGCAGCCGCCAACGTCTTTTCTCTTCTTTCTGATTTGCATCGCATGTTTGATTAGGTTTAGTATATATTTATTTATTAATTCTCCTAATTATAATAAAATTAATATTACTCGCATTTAATTAAATTAAACCCAAATAAATTTGAAGGCCCAAATTGTACTAAATTAATTTACCCATCTCTTATTAATATTTATTAGCCCACATAAATTAAATAACTAGTTTGACCCAAAATAAATGACAAAGTCCAACTAATATATTTTAAAACAAAATAATTTTATTATTATTATTTAATATATATATATTTTTTTCGGGTATTACATCACCTACCCCTTAAAAAGGATTCCGTCCCTGGAATCAAAAGAATGGAACGCACCAAATTTTTAAAGAGATACGGATACTCCGCTCGAATAGACTCCTCTATCTCCCAAGTAGCTTCCCGCTCCGAATGATTTTACCACAAAACTTTAACAAAAGGAATTATCTTCCTCAATTTTAATTTAATCAGTTATTTAATTATCTACTAAAAGAATTAAATTTTCCAAACAAAACAAGGAAGAAAAGGGGAAAAAAATATCATTTACCTTTTCCAATTTAAATACAATTGTATAAGATAAAACCAATTAATATTTAATTATAAAAAAAATGGGTTATTACATAATGTCACTGAAATGGATCGATTGAAAAAAAGTCTAGCTTTGGAATTTGAAATTAAAGATTTAGGGTCTCTAAGATACTTTCTTGGAATTGAAGTTGCTCGTTCATAAAGGGGTATTATTTTCTCACAAAGGAAATACATTCTTGATCTCTTTAAAGAAACTGAAATGAGTGGATGTAGACCTGCCGATACTCCAATCGATCCTAACCAGATACTAGGAGATTCCAAGGATGGAAATTCTGTGAATATAACTCGGTACCAAAAGTTGGTAGGAAAACTAATCTATTTATCTCACACCCAACTAGATATTGCATTTACAGTCAGCATGGTAAGTCGGTTTATGCACTCACCTTATGAAGTACATCTTGAGGTAGTATATCGTATCTTAAGATATTTGAAAACTACTCCAGGAAAAGGACTGTTCTTCAACAAGAGTGAGCAGAAGACTATTTATGCATATACAGATGCGAATTGGGTAGGTTGAGTTATAGCCAAAAAATTGGCATAAGGTTACTGCACCTATTTATGGGGAAATTTAGTCACTTAGAGGAGCAAGAAATAAAGTGTAGTAGCACGAAGTAGTGCAGAGGCTGAGTATCGGGCTATGACACATGGAGCATGTGAGTTATTGTGGTTAAAAAAGATTCTTGAAGAATTAAAAAGACCACTAGAGACACCTATGAAACTATATTGTGATAACAAAGCTACAATTAACATTGATCATAACCCTGTGCAGCATGATAGAACCAAACACATTGAGATTGACAAACACTTCATAAAAGAGAAATTGGAGGCTGGTATTATTTGTATGTCGTTTATTCCAACGACACAACAAATAGCTGACATTCTTACAAAAGGATTGTTCAGATCAAGCTTTGAGTTTCTCATCAACAAGTTGGGCATGATACATATCTATGCACCAACTTGAGGGGGAGTGTTGAAGATTAGGATAATTAGTTTTTGTTTCTAATAAATTCAAATTAAGATTTGAATTTATTTGTTAGGGGAGTTAGTTTGTTCCTATTTTTATGTGATCTGGTAGATTAGAATAGACTTTTACTAGAACTACCTTGGTTATAAATATCTCATGTAACATCTATTATTTTAAAGAAAATCAAAGATAAGTTCTTTTTCTTCTAAAAACTTTCAGTTTTGTAGATATCTCAAGGTCAAAATGGAGATTAATAATGCTTTACTTTGAGAGACTACACTAAGGAGCTCAACTATCAAGCTTATTATTGGTAACAAAATGTTAATATATATATATATATATATATATATATATTTATATATATATATAACAAATCACAAAGGTATGATCATTTAATTTGTTTATTTGCTATATGTGATTTTGTTATAAGCTTGCTAAATTGATATAAATTAATTTTTGTTGATGACAAAGATGGAGAGATATTTGGGTAATGATGATTATGTTATAATCAACTTGTGCTTAATGATTAATATGCATAGTCTTATTTCTTTTTGATAATGATAAAGGGGGAGAGATATTTGGTATTTGAATTGGTATTCATGTTGGTAGTGAGACACTATATTGTGCTACAGGAATATGCAATGATGGTTATTTGGATCAAGTCATATTTTGCTCCTTAATATGCATAAATTTTTGGGGAGCCTTATACATAGGGGATCATATAAATTCAAAAGATAATAAATTATCATCATCAAAAAAGGGGAGAATGTTAGTTTTTATATTTTATGTTTTAATGATGTCAATATATCTTTAGCAGTAAGTTATTTTTAAATGGACTGAATTTAGTTTATTTGGGTTTTCTTTATAATGGTTTTCTGAGTATGATATTATTTTGGGCTTCTAAAAGATATCAGTCTTATTTTGGGCCTTGGAAATATCAGTGTTATCCTTCATATCATTCTGCTAGATATTATTCTCCTAGTTTATTATGTTATAGCAGGTTTGAAATGAGAGCTTTTCAAGGTATTTGGTTAATTAAGGAATCTATTTTAATATTGAAATAGCAGTTTCTATAGTAATTTGTTTTACTGGGAAAAAAATTCAAATTTGAAATGCAATTTATTAAGGAGTTTTACTATAGGTTGGAGTGTTACATATTATTCTAATATATGCTAATACAGGTTGGTTTAATTTGCCACATGTTATAGTATTTTATGGTAACTGATATAGATCTTTTAATATTTGTTTTGCTACTTTATCTAAATCTGTTTGGCTATTAAACTATTTCAAATTCAAATTGGAGTATTTTACGGAGTTTGAAATATGGTTTTAATTCGAAATGCTATTTTTTTAAGGTTTCAGGTTTACTGAAGTTGGTTAGAAAAAGGAGTCTAAACCTTATATTCTTTATTTCCTTAATTTCAGCATGTTATATCTTTGAATTGATGTTCTGGAATTATCTGATATCTGTTAACAACATCAAAGAGTTGATATCTCTATCTTATTGTTCAAATACTCAATCATTCATGCTAACAGACTAAACTAGTCGTTGCTTACATGCTCTATATATATTCATCCTGCTGCCAAAAGCTGGGACCACACATGAAGTTGAAAATCATCATTGAGTACATCCATATAGCTTTATAAATCAGATTCTAGTTATTGTATTTCTCTTTTATATTCTTTTTGAGCTGGAAGAAACACGATAATACTTCATAATCTTTGTAATCCGAGTACAAGCCTGGCGGATGTGCAAGGGGACAGAGGTGTCCAAGTCAGATTCGAGCAACTTTGAACATGGAGTTCTTTTTATTGTATTTAAGTTTAATAAAAAGAGTCTCCAATACTAGTTGGTATTGGACGTTGATTAGGCCACTAGATTAGAGGATAGGGGTTGAACCACGTAAAAATCTTAACCTGATTTACTATTCTTTTCTTTTCTGTTACATGCTTTAGTTTTTTGCAGATTCTGGTTTAGTTCGTGATCAAAATTATACTAAAACAAACATGTATTAGTTGTCCGATTATAACAGACGAAGAACATATACTAATACAGACAGGTATTAGTTGTCCGATTATAACAGACGAGGAACATATACTAATATAGACAGAGTTAGCCTGTCCAATTATAGTCTGCATTAGTAAACTTTAAAAATTGACCATTGTAGATCACTTTTAGGTATTTACACTTATTCACCCTCTCTAGGTGTGCTTAATTATAAAATTACAATAAAAAAAGTATTTTAATTAATATAAAATAATAAAGATTTTTTGTTTTACAATTTGTACTATTATTATAGCTAGTAGTAGTCTTACACAGACACTATGTATACTATGTATGTGTGGAGTTCAAAAATATTCTATCCATTTCAATTTATAGGATCATTTTAATTAATTAATTTGAGATATTTTTAAACTTAAAGTAGTTATTTTAAGTTTAGATTCACTTAGGTTTAGTCAATAAAATGATTAATATTTTAAACTATCTAAAAAATACTATTACTTAGAAAAATTATTGATTTGTAATTTTAAATGAATGAAGAATTATTGATTTGTAATTTTAAATGAATCTATATTAATTTTACATTTTAAAGTATTTCAAATTGGCTTTTAAAGATAATTGTTTCTATCTTTTCAAAGGTTAAATTTGAAATAAAAAAGTTTCACAAAATTGTTTACAAAAAAAAAACGGTCATGTTTTTCCTTCCGCGTAAGTAGATACAGATAAACAAAAACCACAAAGGAGTCACTCGAAACCCTATGTTATGGGGATATGAATTCTTGACCGTTCAAATTGCAATTGTATAATACTTATAAAATAAATATTAATGCAACTTCATCATTATCTTCTTCAACACCTCCTTTGTTACAGCCGCTCAACACCTGTGTGTGATAGTTTGGGCCGGCTTAGGGTTAATTAGCAATAGGAATAATTACATATATTAGAATATTTTTGAAAATAATTACAAAAATTATACATCCATAAAATAATTACAAAAACATTACACTTTTTCATTTTTATTTACAATATTATTAAAATTATAAGTCTTTAATTTAAGGGATTAATATTAATGGCTGACATGGCAAATGTCTATTTTTTGAAACGCGTGATAACCGCCATCTATTATCTATGTAGGACTCTTCGGCTTAAAACCCTTCTTTGCACGCTGAAACCCTTTTTTCTCTTTCCGTTCGTGTTTCACTATTCTCCATTGATCGTTATTTAGTTGCTCGCCATTATATTTTTCGTTTTGTTTTCGTCATCATCATTGTTACTTGATATCGTGATTGCACAGTGTTTCAGTTGGTTTATTCTTCTTCGTTATCGATTCTGGTCGTGTGTATATTTTCAGGTCAGTTATTTTGAAATAGTTTAATGTATTATCTTTTAATGTAGTTTATCAGTTGAATGTAGTATTGATTGTTGTTTGGGTTTGTGTTATTTTTATGTTTTTCATAGAATGGCTGATACATGGAAGAAGGATGAGAAGAGGAAGAGAATCTCGGAGCGTGATTCTGTCAAGGATGTGAAGAAGTTTGTTGTGGATAGGAAGGAGAAGGGAAAGGATGTAGGTCAGAAATCGAGTAAGAATGAAAATAGGTTGATGATATATAGTGATATCAAGCATTCTCAAGTGCAGTTAGATTCTGAGTTTGATGTTACTGTAGTTAAGGCCGAAGGTCAAGTGCTTATCCAGAATATAATTCCAACACAAAGAATTTTAAAGGTGTGTTAATTTAAATTTTGTTATGGTTACCATCATATAATTATTCGGTTACTTGTTTAGTATGTATTTGGTTTCTGTAAGCTTATGATTTTGATACCATTTTTGTTCCCTTGAGTTGGGAATTTGGTTTCTTTTTTATGTTGTTATTGTTACCATGTATTTGCCTAGTATACATGGTTTAATAAACTGGTTTTAGTGTACATGTTGTTTATGTATTGGTTACCATTAAAAGATGTTTTGGTTACCATCATATAATTACTCGATTACTTATTTAGTATGTATTTGGTTACTGTAAGCTTATGATTTTGATACCGTTTATGTTCCCTTGAGTTGGGACTTTGGTTACCTTTTTATGTTGTTATGGTTACCATGTATTTGCCTAGTATACATGGTTTAATAAACTGGTTTTAGTGTACATGTTGTTTATGAATTGGTTACCATTAAAAGATGTTTTGGTTACCATTAAAAGATGTTTTGGTTACCATCGTATAATTACTCGGTTACTTATTTAGTATGTATTTGGTTACTGTAAGCTTATGATTTTGATACCATTTATGTTTCCTTGAGTTAGGATTTTGGTTACTTTTTTATGTTGTTATGGTTACCATGTATTTGCCTAGTATACATGGTTTTCTAAACTGATTTTAGTGTACATGTTGTTTATGTATTGGTTACCATTTAAAGATGTTTTGGTTACCATCATATAATTATTTGGTTACTTGTTTAGTATGTATTTGGTTACTGTAAGCTTATGATTTTGATACCATTTTTGTTCCCTTGAGTTGGGACTTGGTTACTGTTTTTTGTTGTTTTGGTTACCATGTATTTTCTTAGTATACATAGGTTGACTAAAATGTGGTTGATTTATATGTTTGTTTATGTATTGGTTACCTCAAAAATATGTTTTGGTTACTATCATATAACTGTTTGGTTACTTATTTAGTATGTTTTTTGTTACTGTTTGCTTATGATTTGGAAAATACTCTTGTTCACTCAATTTGGTATTTTTGTTACTTTTTTATGTTATTTTGGTTACCATGTATTTGCGTAATATACATTGGTTGGCTGAACTGGGTTTGGTCTATATGTTGATCATGTGTCAGTTACTATTAAAACATTGTTTGGTTACTATGATATAACTGTTTGGTTACTACATAAACTGATATGTACTACATCTTGTTAATATTTTGGTAAGCATTAGATTATATAATATAACTGTTTTGTTAATGCTTTATTATGTTATGGTTACTATTATATTATGATATGGTAACTATTATTGTGTAGTCAATGTGGGATGTTGGATACTTTTTATAGTCTATTTTGGCTATTGTGTAATTGTTATAATATGTTTTGGTTAGTATTATATTATTTGTTGGTTATTATGTAACTGTTTATGATATAAATATTGTTTATATTGGTTACTAATAACTGTGCAAATCTGGTTTTGTGTATTTGCAGTTATGGGATCTTTACTATGAGGAATACAACAGAAAATTCACTAGAAAAGTTATATATTGGTGTGACATGGAAGTCCCCAACATTATTGCCAAGAAATTGAATGAAAGTCAGTTGGAGAAGTTTAAGGAAACATGTTTTGGAAATTTTTTGGAGTTTGGTGAGCACCAAATGTATTCCCAGATTATTCACCATGCTCTTGTAAGGGAGGTTCACTTGAGGGATGACGGTGAAATATGGTTTTTGTTTGGGGAGAAAAGGGTCAGGTTTGGTTTGCCTGAGTTTTGTCTGATTTCTGGGTTGAGATGACAAGGCAAGGATGATGTAAGTTCATATAAAGGTATGAAGAATCTGCTTATTGAAAAAAATTTTGGGGACGAAGCTGTGACGCGTAGTAGTATAGGTAGGGTATTTGAGGGCTTTTTTTTTGATAGCGATGATGAGGCTATTAAGATGTCAATGATTTTGTTTGTGTTTAATTTTATTCTATCAACAGTTTCTGAAAATTTTGTGGATGGGGCAATGGTTAATTTTTTATGTTATGGCGATGTTAGTTGTTTTCCTTGGCGGAAAGTTGCGTTTGAAATGACAAAGTACTCTTTGTCAAATGCTTTGAAGGGGCATTTAAAGAAAGGAAGGAATGGTGGTTCAACATATAATTTCTACAAAGATCATTATACTAAATTGTATAAGTTGAATGGTCTTCCACATGTTTTCCAAGTGTTTATGTTTGAAACCATTCCAACCTTCAAAACTCGCGGTATATGCAATGACGAGCATCCATCGGATGTCCGTTTATTTAGATGAAAGGAGCTAGTGAAGCCCCCTACAAATGACAAGTTGAATGATCTAGTATTTTGTTTTGGACTGGTATGCAGTTTACTACTAAGAATTCAATTGGTTACCTTTAGTTATATATTTGGTTACTGTTTATTTTTTGTGAATTTACTATTAACATAGTAGTTAGTTACCTTTTTATACTAATTTGGTTACTGATTATATTTTGTGTATGTTAATAATAAAAATATTGTTGGTTACTAGAATATACGTATTTGGCTACTGATTATATTACATTCAGGTTACTAATAACAATTTTGTTGGTTACTGGAATATACAAACTTTGGCTACCTTTATACATTTAGTTGGTTACTGATTTATATATATTTGGTTACCAGTATATATGTTTTTGGTTATTGATTATGTTTTATGATTCTTTATTTTCTCTTTTTGTTATTGTAATTATACAATGTTTGTCAGATGTTATACTAAAGTGTACTTATTGTTTTTTAGCTGAGGATAAAAAGTTTGATTCCCACGGCTAAGGAGAAGGAACGACTTGATTTGGGCGGGCTTCACTTTTTCAATGGGAAGGATGCTGACAAGAAGGTTGAAAAAAAGGTGAAGGGTGACAACATTGGTTTTGATATATCGGACGTTAAAGATGCAATTGATACACGGTTACGGCCGTTGGAGAAAAAAGTTTCTAAAATTAAGAAAGACGTTGTAAAATTGCAGGTTGATATTAAGGATGAGATGCAGATTTTATACGTTCAGCTATGCAGAGACTTTAGGTTAATTATTAGAGATGAGTTATGAGGGATCAAAGATGTTGGGGACAAACAAGTTGATAGTGATTCTGATGATGATTCTGAATCTGATGAGGGCGGTGATGCTGATGAAGCTAATGATGTTGTTGATGAGGATGTTGATGTTTTTAAAGGTAATTATAATGATGATGATGAGGTTGGCGATGATGGGTTGAAAGCTGATGAGAAGAATGACGAGTTTGAAAATGAAGTTGTTAAAGAGTGTGAAGATGATGTTATGGTTGAAGACCGTCATGTTGTTGAGGATGTTGATGATGGTTCAAAACTAAATAAGAATAATGATGGTGATGATGTGTCGGATTTTGTTAAGAAGAAGGATGGGAATGAAATTGAGTATGCTAATGAAGTGGAACGTGATGTTATGGTTGAAGAACATCATGAAATAATAATTAATGATGATCAAGAAAATGTCAAGGTTAGACATATTTTGTTTGTTTTGTTATGTGTTATATGTCTTTTTTTTAATGATTAATTGGTTGTTTTGTATTTTGCACAGATTGGCAATAATGATGACATGCCAACTTTTGACATATTAAGCCAATGCACTGGGAAAGAAATTGTTGTGTATGTTGCTGCCGAGGTTATTGTTATAACGACATGCCAACTTTTTTTTACATGCTTTAGGTTTTGGTTACTGTTGTATTGTGATATGGTTACTATTATATATGTTATGTTTACAATATATTGTGTTATGTTTACACAGTAACCAGGTCAGTAATAATGAGTAACCATTATAATTTTACATAGTAATCAAGTTAGCATTAGTCAGTAACCAATATAATGTTAAACAGTAACCAAGTCAGCATTAGTCAGTAACTAAGCCATCATTTTTCGATAACCAAGTCAACAGTAGTCAGTAATATTATGCATTAACCATTACAATTTTACATAGCAACCAACTCAGAAATATATAGTAACCATTATAATGTTTCACAGTAACCAAATCAGCATTAGTTAGTAACAAGTATATTGTTTCATAGTAACCAAGTCTCAGATTAGACAAAGAACTAATACTGATTAGACAAGATAATGTTACACAAGAATCAAGACATCATTAGACAAGAATAACAATAGATTTGGGAAGGTAACCAATGTATTTGATGAGTAACCATTAATATTAAAAAAAATCAATAGAACTCATTTAAAAATTATAAAGTAATCAAATAAACATTATTCAGCAAACAAATATATAATAAACAGTAACCAATTTATATCTATTTATAATTATGGATTGTTTACTATTATTATATGGGTTGGTTACTATTACAATGTGTATTGGTTGCCATTATATAACTGTTTGGTTACTGCTTTATTTTGTTTTGGTTTCTATTATGATATGTTCACTTTAATATGTCGATTATTGTTCAATTTATATCTATTTATAACTTTTTGTTATTGCATATATTAGTTAACTGCATGTGTTTATGTTGAAAATCTAATTGTATTTGTTACATTTTCTGTCAATTGAAAAAGGGGAATAAATTTAAGGCAGAAAGCAACTTTGTACTTGATCAGATGGTTCTGACCACACAGGACATAGTTCAGTGTGATGAATTGGAGAAAAGCGTCCATAAAGCCGGTGGTAGACCTGTCCGTGAACATGCAAAGAGTGCCATTTTGCAGTCTCCATACACAGCAACGTTTGGATCGACTGGTTCATCGTCTAATGCTGCGGGTGCTAGTCAAACAGTTGCACTTCTTTCTGCATTCCCCAAAGTATGCATAGATAGGCCGTCAAAATTTGAAGAGGCATTGTTTGAACAATGGTTTAAAATTGGACTAAACAACAGGAAAAGGTTTGTTTTTTATTGTTAACAATGATATAGTTTTTTATGAAACAAATAAATTTGTTTTACTGTAGAAACATATGGTTAATATTAAATAAATGCAATAGTTACTATTATTTTATGTTCTGGTTAATGTTTTATCATGTTATGGTTACTGTTATATTATGAGTTAGATACCATTTTTTTTGTGATCTCAAAATGGGATTTTGGTTAATATCATATTATATGTTGGTTACTATGTAATTGTTATGTATATACAGGTTGGTTAAATTGGTATTGATTACATTATATTTCTGTTTGTTTTATTGTCATATTATATCGTAGTTACTGTCATATCAGGTTTTGGTTACTACTATATTATATTTTGGTTACTATTATCTATTATTTGATTTATGTTAATGTTCCATCGAAGTAAACTGTTTGTTACTATATATTATATTTGATTCCTAGGTATTTGTTTAGTACATTCAGGTTGTTTAAATTATTATTGATTACATGATGTTACTGTTTTGGTTACTATTAAATTATTGTTTGGTTACTATTATTTTATGTTTTGGTTACTATTTTGTTATGTCTTGGTTACTATTTGATTATTGTAAGACCCCAATTTTTATGAATAAAGATGAATTTTTCAATAAATATCATTTTTGAATATTATGGAGTAAATTTGATATAATATTATAGTTGTGGGTAATATTTTTAGAAATTTTGAAAAGTATGCAAGTTGTTATATAATATTCGTTTGGTCGGGGAATATTCGTTTTAACATGGAATATTCGTACGACGGCACAATCATTGGTGGACCCCACAACAAAATTATTGTCGGGTTGAGAAAACGACAAAAATATTTTTATGAAAATAATGGCGGAAGTTTTACCATTAACTGTTGAACTACTGGATAGTAAAAGTACAAAGAATGTCTGGCGTGGTTGCATAGTAGCACACCGGTATTGATTATTGATGCTTACGTGAGAAGTCTCCGGTTTTGTTCAATTATTACTACGATGTAATTGTTGATAAGTATCTCATGTTATTTGATTCAATTATTGTCGATATTTTATATATTATTAAATCAATAATTGAGATAACAAAGTTGTTAATATTATTATTTGCAATATTAATAATGTCAGTAAGTTACATCAAGGAGAGGTTTGGTCACCTAATTCAAGGCACCAATAGGGAGAAATCCTTATTGGAAAGCCCCCTCTTTCCTGGGAACAACCTTATCGATTAATATTGTGAATTATAATAAAGGTGATAAGTTTTGTTTTATTATTATTATAAATGTAATAAAACAGAATACTTTTATAAAGTTATTCGTTTTATTAGACTATAAATAGAATATATAATATTCTATTATGCATAGTGTTTGCATAGTGCATGCATAGTATTTGCAGATAGTAAAATCTTTTTTATATAAAAATGTAATACTTTTATAAAGTTATTCGTTTTATTAGACTATAAATAGAATATATAATATTCTATTATGTATATAGTGTTTGCATAGTGCTCGTGATAGTGTTTCAGATAGTAAAATCTTTTTATACAAAATAGAATACTTTTATAAAGTTATTCGTTTTATTAGATTATAAATAGAATATATTATATTTTATTTAAAAGATTTTATTTTATTAGAATATTTTATTAATCTTTGCATAGTAAATTAATATGGACCGATTCGTTTAAAAAGTAAATCAATCTGGACCGTTCATGAATTAGTTACTATTAGGTCCATTCTCCTATAAATAAGCTCATTCCTTCATTATTTCTTACTTAATTCTTTGAAACTCTAGAGAGAGAAACTATAGAGAGAAAGAAGAAAAGTATTCTGCTACTTCACTAGTCCTATATCCGGTTTCTTCTAAGGTAAAGGGTATTATTTCTTTCATATTCATGAAGAGAACTTCTGTTATTCCATTCCTTATTATTCTATTGGAATAACCTGTATATGCGAAGCACCGTATACATAGTGAAATTCTTCTGTTATTCTATTCCTTATTATTCTGTTGGAATAACCTGTATATGCGAAGTACCGCATACATGGTGAAATTCTTCTGTTATTCCATTCTTTATTATTCTGTTGGAATATCTCGTCATGCGTATTACGCATGACCGGTTCCATTATTTATTATTACATTGGAATAACTCGTCTGCAAGGCTCTATCGCATGCACGGTGAAGTTTTTTTGTTATTCCATTCTTTATTATTCGTTGGAATATCCTCACGTCTGCGTGCGCTTATGCATGACTGGTTCCATTATTTATTATTACGTTGGAATATCCTGTTTGTGCGTTTACGCATGCTTCGGTTCCATTATTTATTATTCTCGCTGAATAATTCCGTCTGCAAGTGTCTATCGCATTTACGGTGAATTCTTCTATTATTCCATTCTTTATTATTTTGTTGGAATAACTCATTCGTGTGGATTACCACATGCATGGTGAATGACCCTTCGTATTCATTTTTTATTAAATTGTGGAAATGATCTGTCTACGTGGATTACCGCGTGTCGGGTGAAAATCCATTGCAGTTTCATATATTCTATGATACTCATTTGATTAAAATTTTGGCTTCTATACTCCGTGAAATTAGTGGAATATCCTTGATATTTGCGCTTCATCCAATATTTTTTCATGAAAATATTCTTCTGAGCATTCTTGAATTTTACTCCACAAAGCAGTATCATGTTGACAATTTGGACATTATTGAGTTTAGGATAAATTAACTTATAAATCTTTAAAATTTATTCTTGAACTTGTTTTATTGAATTATTATGTCATTGTCATCATCCTCATGCTTATATTGTGATGAAAGTCATCTTTGGCTTACGTGCATAGATGGACTTGGTATGATTATGACCAGGGATTATTCGGTATAATCATGACCTGTAATGTTATAGATGATATAGTAAAAGTCCTCAGTGGCCTGTAGTGTATTGACGGACAGTTTTTGGTATGATTATGACCAGAGATTATTCGGTATAATCATGACCATTTATAATTTAATGAATATCCTTGGCCCGTAGAGCAGGGATGACTCGATGATGTGGTTTATTTATTAAGCTGAGTCTCACCGATAAAAATTGATGAAAATATTTTAAATCATAGAAGATAGTAGATATCATGCTCTACTTAACTCTTCTAATGGATTGCTTATTCTGCTACAGTTAAACTTGATGTCTATTGTATTTTATCAGTTTAACATTGTTGAAGACTAATGATAATTTATTCTGCATTATCTTAGTTATAATATTTCTTCTTTGGGCTAGTTGAGCTCACCCTTTCTTTTTTATTGTTCTCTTGAGGAAATGAGAACGTAGCGGACTACCTCGTGGAAGCAGAGTAAGCAGTCAGATGATAGTATTAGTAGTCCTCACTATTCTGTTAAATAGTGTGACAATAAATGTAATGAGGACTCCTTTGAGTGTGGATATTGTCTAGATGACAATATTCTTATTAAAACTCTCAATTTATGTTTTGTCGTATTTTACACGACTGTTGTATAATTAGTTTGTATTTGTATTAAGTACTTTGTATCTGGCGACCCAAGATGGATGATGTATACCTATTTTGGGGGCGTCACAATTATGGTTATTATATTAATATTTGTTGGTTACCAGGTTATTTTTTTAATTAAGTTGTTGATTATTATGTTAATTATTAACTGTTTAAGTTTGATTTTGGGTAGTATGTATACTAATACAGTAATTTTTAATGTTAGCGTGTATACTAATATGCTTTTATATTGAAGGACCGACAAATTTCCTGGAAAGAACAACAAAATCGAACCTGCTTTTGTATTTGGGTCTGTCCCAATATCATCAAAAACGTGGTTCTACAAATTAAAGACTCCTGGACAATGGTTAGACGACGATGTGAGTTCCTTTTTTTTTTAAATTATATTTTTCTGGCTATGGTTACATTATTTAGTTGTGTTAGTAATTAGTGTTAACAGTGTTGGTTACATTCATTACATACTTTACATTTTTTAGCAACTGTTAATATCCTCTTTTTTTTTGTTCAGCACATCAATGTTGCATTATATTATTTCCGTAAATTGGCCAGACATTCCGATAGTGTTCATATAAGGGCAACGACTACGGACTGTTGGTTCTATGGCAAGATGACCGCTCTTTTCGAGGAGTATACAAGTTAAAATGAAGATAAGAGTGTTTTGTCTGGGGAGGGTGATGTTGCTGAATACATTCATGGGTTGTTTATGGATGTCAACACACCATGGAGAAATGTTGACTACGTGTTGTTCCCCATTCATATGTCATCACCGAACCATTGGTTTTTGTTGACATTTGATGTGCATCGTAGACGTCTAACTGTTTACAATTCTCTGCTGCCAAAAAGGAAATCCATGCATACAAAAATCATGGATGTTTGTGAGCCTTACATCTTTATTCTTCCCACTTTACTGCGCAAGAGTGGTTTTGGGAGGGATAGGTGTGACATTGACTTTAGCAGTGAACCGTATCGCAATAAGGACGAAGATGATATAATTGAGTTGGAATTTGCAGAGGTGGTTCCTGAACAAGTCAAGGGGTAAGGGTTACATTGTTTACATTTTTTTAATTATTACATATATGTTGGGTTACCATGTATTTGCCTAGTATTCATGGTTTAATAAACTGGTTTTAGTGTACATGTTGTTTATGAATTGGTTACCATCATATAACTATTTTGGTTACTATCATATAACTGTTTTTGTTACTATCATGTAACTGTTTGGTTACTTATTTAGTATATTTTTTGTTACTGTTTGCTTATGATTTGGAAAATACTCTTGTTCCCTCAATTTGGTATTTTTGTTACTTATTTATGTTGTTTTGGTTACCATATATTTGTGTAGTATACATTGGTTGTCTGAACTGGGTTTGGTCAATATGTTGATCATGTGTCAGTTACCATTAAAACATGGTTTGGTTACTACGATATAACTGTTCGGTTACTTCTTCAGTATGTTTTTTGGTCTACATTTTTTTTGTTTTGGTTACCTTTAATTTATGTTTTGGTTAATTTTATAATTGTTTGGTTACTTATACTTATATTTTTATATTAATGGTTACTTGTTAACTACATTGGTTACATTCTTACAACAATTAGCATTTAACTGTTCACAAACCCATTATACTGGTTGTTTTTTACTATAACAATTAAATTGAAAATGTTTTTATCCTATGGTTACTAAATAAACATATGTTGGTTACTATCTACATTGGATTTTGTTATTTTATAATGTTGTTATGATTACTGTTCAATATTTGATTATTTTATATTGGTTTGTTTTATTATGATGGAAATTAATTGGCTACATTGGTTACCTTTATACAACTGTTATAATTTAATTGCTAACAAATAACATTAAACTGATTGTTTCCATTGTAAAATGAATGTACAAATGTGTTTCATTTTCTAGTTACTAACATTATATAGTTTGGTTACTGGTTAACATTGATTTGGTTACTTTACAAAACTTATTCTATTTTCAGACAATGGAGATGATTCCTGTTGTGCTTTATTTCAACGGTATATGGACTGATAGTAACCAGTAGACCAACTTTGAAGTTACCGGCATACTAGTTCCATCAACTTGTTCGTTCAGAGAAATGCAAAACATGATATGTATTGCATTACGGATAGACACAAACACAACAACATTGCCGATCAAATTTCACATTAGAATCGACATTCCACCGATCTGTATATCAGATGAAGAAACCTTGAGATTCTTTATTGAAGTCAGTAGAAAATCTGATGAACAAGGAAAATTCCCGCTAATTATAGATATTAAAAAAAGAAGCGGCCGCACAACAATCTTGCATAACTTGACAAATATAGAAGAATATGTTGTTCACGATGTAATGCCAATCAGATCAACACAAGGGAATTCAGCACTAGTTCCACTAGCAACATAAGATTACCAAATTGGAACGCAATATACTGATCAGCTTGCAATGGAAATTATTGAACAACAACAAGACAGACAACATTACAAATCATACATAGAAGAACGATATGATGATGTAATAACAGATCCGAATGAACGTGAAGTAAAATTACATCAAACCTACAAAGAAAAAAAAATCCTATCACAATCAATGAGGCTGCATTCAATCAAGAAAAACAGACAACACAAAGTTCAACGAACAGGTCATAGAGACTTTGTGCTAGTGTGCCTAGATGATGAAAATTGAAAATGGAAGATGAGAGCATCAAGTATTCGAAAAACCAGTTTGTTCAAGGTGAGGGAATTCAATGACATTCACACGTGTTCAGTCAATGTATTGCTGGGAGACCACAGACAGGCAAATAATGAGTTGGTCAGTGAATGCATAATGCATAAATTAACAAATTTGAAGAAAATATACACACCAACCGATATTGTCGAGGACATGATGACAAAATATAATGTGTCTATCTCTTACCAAAAAGCATGGAGATCGAAGGAGAAAGCGTTAGAAAAGGTAAGAGGAAATCCACACGACTACTCATTAATCCCATCATGGTTACACATGCTGCAAAAAATAAATCCAGGTAACACTTTAAAACATATTATTAGTTTTCATAATTAGTTGGTTACTCAATTCAACTGATTTGGTTGCTATAATATGCATTGGTTACCTTCCTCATATTTATAATTTTTAAATGAGTTCTACTGATTTTTTTTTATATTAATGGTTACTCATCAAATACATTGGTTATCGTCTCATCGCAAATGTTGGTTCTTTGTCTAATGTTATCTTTATTCTTCGTTGGTTATCTTTGTTTAATGCTCTCTTGGTTACCGCTTAATCTTTGTTTTAGTTCTTTGTATAACAATATGTTGTTTATCAGTATAATGATGTCTTAGTTCTTGAATAACATTATACTATATAATCTTTGTCTTAGTTCTTTATGTGACAATATGTTAGTTCTTGTCTAATGTTTGTATTGGTTACTTTGTAACATTATCTTCGCCTAATGCTTTATTAGTTCTTGCTTAATGATGTCTTAGCTCTTTGTGTAACAATATATTGGTTCTTGATTAGTTCTTGAATAACATTATACTATCTAATGCTGTCTTGGTTACTGTATGACAATATATTGGTTACTGTCTAATGTTGTTTTGGTTACTGTGTAACAATATATTGGTTACTGATTAATGCTTTATTGGTTACTGCCTAATGCTATCTTGGTTACTGTGTAACAATATATTGGTTACTGATTGTGTAACAATATATTAGTTACTGATTGGTTACTATGTAACAATATATTGGTTACTGTCTTTGTTACTACCTAATGTTAGGTTACTTGGTTGCTGACTAATGTTGACTTGGATACTATTTAACATATATTGGTTACTATCTACTGCAACTATTGGTTACTGTCTACTGTTGTTTTATTTACTGTAAAACATTATATTGTCCAATGTTGTCTTCGTTACTGTCTAATGTTATCTTAGTTACTGTATGACAATATATTGGTTACTGTCTAATGCTGTCTTGGTTACTTTGTAACATTATACTACTTGTAATTCTATTGATAATGTTGATGTTTCATAACAGGTTCCGTCACAGCTCTTGAGTTGGAAATAAATGCTCGTTTCAATTATTTATTCTTTGTCATTGGAGCATCCATTCAAGCATGGCATCATTGCTTTCCAATTATTGTAATCGATGGCACATTCATACAATCAACTTATGGGGG
The DNA here is from genome assembly GCA_020205605.1 of Panax ginseng. NCBI lineage: Eukaryota > Viridiplantae > Streptophyta > Magnoliopsida > Apiales > Araliaceae > Panax > Panax ginseng. Next base: position 42,288,408 of record CM035130.1, on the reverse strand, counting down.
GACACTACTGATAGCAAGCACACAAGATGCAAACCGAAACATTGTTCCGATTGCTTTTGCAGTGGTTGACAGCAAAAATGAATTATCTTGGAGATGGTTTTTCATGAATTTGAGAACTGCTTGTGGAGTTAGGGAAGGGCAATGTATTGTTTCAGATAGACATGAAGCCATAATACAAGGACTAAATTATGTGTTTTCAGATGTCATTCATGGTTCTTGCACATACCATAAACTGAAAAATATAAAAAATAGATTCAAAAAGAGAGGAGAAGAACTTAAACAGGCTTACAACGGGGCATGTAGAGCATACAATATTCAACAATTCAACAAACACATGGCTGAACTTGATGCCATTGATCCTCGAATAAGGACATATTTGGAGAAAGAGGTCAATTTGGAAAAGTGCACCAGGCTCTATGGGACTGTAAGCAGATACTCAACAATGACTTCAAACACCGCCGAATCTATTAACAACGCAATAAAGATGATTAGGGATCTTCCAGTTGCATTAATGATTGAATGCCTACGTTGTCTGGTTCAAAGATGGCATTTCACAAACAAACAAGCAGCCCTATCAACATTCACAACACTTTCCACAATGGCTGAAGAAAGGTTGCAATCTAATATCATTAAATCAAAGAAACTTAAGGTAACTAATACAAATTATAATTTATTGCATCAATTTTTATATTGTATTTGTTACTGACTAATTTTGTCTTGATTATTGCATAATATTACTAATTAATGTTGAATTGTTTACTGACTAATGCTGACTTGGTTACTGTGTTACACTATAATGGTTACTGACTAATACTGACTTGTTTAATGACTAATTGTAACTTGGTTACTAACTAATACTTAATTGCTTATTGCATAACATTATAATGGTTACTTAATACTGCTGAGTTGGTTACTGTGTATCATTGTACTGGTTACTTACTAATGCTGTCTTGGTTACTTCATAATATTACTAATTAATGTTAAATTGTTTACTGACTAATGCTGACTAGGTTACTATGTTACACTATAATGGTTACTAACTAATAATGACTTGTTTACTGACTAATGGTAACTTGGTTACTATGAAATATTATATTGGTTATTAATTAATACTTAATTGCTTAATTCATATCATTACAATGGTTACTGACTACTGCTGAGTTGGTTACTATGTATCATTATACTGGTTACTAACTTGTTCTTGTTTGGTTACTCCGAATAATTATAATGTTCTTCTTTGAGTTAGTTCTTTCGTGTATCATTATAATGGTTACTAAGCGATGCTTGTTTGGTTACTCGTATAATTATAATATTCTATCTTTGAGTCAAGTTCTTCTTGAATTGCTTGTTTTGTAATTATAATATTGAGTTGTTTACTTTACTATATTTATTCTTTTTTCAAACAATGAAAATGATTCCAGTTGTACTTTATTCTAACAACACTTTATTTGTGATGTAGGTTGAGACATCAAACTTAGTGATTTTCACTTTATTTACGATGTCGCCAAACAATATATTATGGACATCGACCAAAAGACATGCACATGTGGAAAATTTTAGTACCATGAGATGCCTTGTCAAGATACGTCTGCTTTCATATGTTAGAAGTTTAAATTTGAGTGATATGATTTATGCTCAAAAAAATACTATAAAACAACTTTGGTGAAACACATATTCAAACTTCAATCATGCCGTTAGATAGATGACAAAGAAAAGCGGGATGTACCGGAAGAAGTAGTAAGAAACATGGTTATAAAACCACCGAACACAAGAAGACCAAATTTGGAAGACCAAAAGTAGGGAGGTACAAACACGGATCTGAAATCAAAATTCAAAACAAATGCAGCAGGTGCCAAGAAAAAGAACACAACAGGAAAACCTGCAATAATCCACCGGTTTTAAGACCAAAAAAACCCTGATATAGTACATTTACATTAAGAGTGTAAATACATATATATATATATATATATATATATAATTGTTTACTATCATTAACCATAAACCACATGGTTGGTAACATTTTTGATTTTGTACAGTAACCAAAATTTTTATTGATTAATATTTTGATTTCTGAATTCATTATGAGTTGCCAATATAATTGGGAACCCACAAAAGTATACTGTGCACTTGATAATTGTTCCAAATATAAGTTGTAAATTATTTGGTTACTAACATAAAGTCAAATGGTTACCTTATATGACAATTTGGATACCAACTGCACATCTCAAAAATATATTTAATTTAATTTAATGAGTTTAGAAATGACCATCATATATAATAATGGAATCTCTTAATTAAAATTTCTTATTCCATCATGATGATAGACTAAAAAAAACACATACATTTAACACTTCATAACATTCGTGATACAAATTTATAACTGTTTTGTTACAAACTAAAACAAATATTGTTAACATATATGTATGTTTGGACACCAACATAACATTTCAACTTAAATAACTGATATATACTGATTTTATCAAATTTTATTACAATTTGTTTACTTATAAAAACATAATATGGTGACCATAACAGTAAACTATTTGGTTACTTATTTGTTATAACAATAAACAAAATATAACAAATAGGTAACCAAATATTTAGATAACAGTCACCAAAACAAATTTTTATGTTAACTAATGTATACTCTCTCACATATACATTTAACAATAGTTATATGTCCTGATACATTTAACAATAATTATATGTCCTGATACAATATTGTAAATCTCTGTTTACTATCAAAACATTAGTTGGTTACCCTTTTATACATATTTTGTATCCAACTGTACATTTCAAAATAATGTAGCAAACACAACCTAAAACGAATCAAATACCAACCAACACACAAAATTACTTCCAATACTGCTATTATAATAAAATATGAAATCCCATCTATATAAGATCCAATAATCATCCTTAATAAACCATACAAAATTGTTGTGTATATTCAAAAAAAACAAATACAAAACATAATTCATACTGAAAAAACAACAAGATCTGAACTAATCAAAATCTAGAACAAATCTTCCTGGAAATTCACTGTCAGTCTCATATCCCTCCAATTGTTTGTTCATTGCATGCATATATAGGTTTGTGCATAACTTCTTCCGATATTGTGCAATGGGGAATGGAATAGGAATTTCATCAAACTTCTGATGAATGACATGCTCAGCAAAACAAATTGTGAACATCCCGCAATCACTGTACAAATGCACAAAAGATAACGAAAATCAATACTAGAATCAACCTATATATAATAGATATCAGTTTATATAGTAACCAAACAATTATATATAAAATTAACCAAAACATAAATTAAAGGTAACCAAAACAAAAACATGTATACCAACAAACATATTGAAAAAGTAACCAAACAATTATATCGTATTAACCAAACAACATACAAAAGTAACAAAAATACCAAATTGAGGGAACAAAGATTATTTTCCAAATCATAAGCAAACAGTAACAAAAAGCATACTAATTAAGTATCCAAACAGTTACATGATAGTAACCAAATAAGTTATATGATAGTAACCAAAATAGTTATATGATGTTAACCAAATCATAAACAACATGTAAACTAAAACCAGTTTATTAAACCATGAATAATAGGCAAATACATGGTAACCCAACCTATTTTGGATACTTATTTGTTATAACAGTCAAAAAATATATAACAAATAAGTAACCAAATAGGTATATAACAATAACCATATACTTATTTTAATAGTAAACAAAGCATAACCAACTTGTATATCCAGCAACCTATAATGAAAGTCATATTGTAACAAAATTGAGTTAACAAAAATATTTTCCGAATCATGGCCAAACAGTAACAAAAAACATACTAAATCAGTAACCAAATAGTTACAACATAGTAACCAAAACAGTTATATGATAGTAACCAAAATAGTTATATGTAATAATTCAAAAATTATAAACAGTGTAACCCTTACCCCTCGACTTGTTCAGGAACCGACTCTGCAACTTCCAACTCAATTATATCATCTTCCTCCTTATTGCGATACGGTTCACTGCTAAAGTCAATGTCACACCTATCCCTCCAAAACCCACTCTTGCACAGTAAAGTGGGAAGAATAAATATATAAGGTTCACAAACATCCATGATTTTTGTTTGCATGGATTTCCTTTTTGGCTGCAGAGAATTGTAAACAGTTAGACGTCTACGATGCACATCAAAAGTTAACAAAACCAATGGTCGGTGATGACATATGGATGGGGAACAACACATAATCAACATTTCTCCATGGTGTGTTGACATTCATAAGCAAAGCCATGAATGTATTCAAAGAACATCACCTCCCTAGAGATAATACACTCTTATCTCGCATTTTTACTTGAATATTCTTCAAAAGAGAGGTCATCTTGGCATGGAACCAACAATCCGTAGTCGTTGGTTCCTTATATGCACACTATCAAAATGTCCGCCAATTTACTTTAAATAATATAATGCAACATTGATGTCTTTGAACCAAAAAAAACATAAAATATTAATAGTTGCTGAAAAATAACATTATGTAATGAATGTAACCAACACTGTTAACGCTAGTTACTTAAACAACTAAATAATGTAACCATAATTATAAAAATATAATTTGAAAAAAAAAACATAAAACATGTATGATAGTAACCAAAACATATATAAAACATATATGATAGTAACCAAACAGTTATATGATAGTAACCAAACAGTTGTAAGATAGTAACCAAACATGTTCACGGACAGGTCTACCACTGGCTTTATCAACGCTCTTCTCCAATTCATCACACTGAACTATGTCCTGTGTAGTCAGAACCATCTCATCAAGTACAGATTTGCTTTCTGCCTCGAATTTATTCCCCTTTTATAATTGACAGAAAATGTAACAAATACAATTAGATTTTCACATAAAAATCTAATGTTGTATTGGTTACTGTCTAATGCTGTATTGGTTACTATGAAACATTATACTTGTTACTAACTAATGTTGTATTGGTACCATTATACTGTCTAATGATGTATGGGTTATTGTCTAATGCAGTATTGGTTACTATGAAACATTATACTTGTTACTAACTAATGTTGATTTGGTTATGTGAAACATTATAATGGTTACTATCTATTTATGAGTTGGTTACTGTGTAAAATTGTAACAGTAACCAAAACCTAAAGCATGTATTGGTATAACAGTAACCAAAACCTAAAGCATGTAATCGTTATAACACTAACCTCAGCATAAAGCATGTAATCGTTATAACACTAACCTCAGCAGCAACATAAACAACAATTTCTTTCTCAGTGCACTGGCTTAATATGTCAAAAGTTGGCATGTCATCATTCTTGACAATCTGTGCAAAATACAAAACAACCAATTAATCATTAAGAAAAAGAAATCTAACACAAAGCAAAACAAACAAAAGATTCTAACCTTGACATTTTCTTGATCATCATTACTTATTATTTCATGATGTTCTTCAACCATACCATCACGTTCAACTTCATTACCATACTCAAATTCATTCCCATCCTTCTTCTCAACAAAATCCGACACATCATCACCATAATTATTTTTATTTAGTTTTGAACCATCCTCAACAACATGACGGTCTTCAACCATAATATCATCAGCTTCATTTTCAACTTCATTTTGAACATCATCATTCTTCTCATCAGCTTTCAACCCATCATCACTAACCTCATCATCATTATTATTATTACCTTTAGAAACATCAGCATCCTCATCAACAACATCATCAGCTTCATCAACTTCATCGGCTTCATCATCATTACCAACATCACCACCCTCATCAAAATCAGAATCAGAATCACTATCAACTTTATTAACCCCACCATCTTTGATCCCGCGTAACTCATCTCTAATAATTAACCTAAAGTCTCTGCATAGCTGAACATGTAAAATATGCATCTCATCCTTAATATCAGCCCGCAATTTTACAATGTCTTTCTTAATTTCAAAAACTTTTTTCTCCAACGGCCGTAACCGTGTATCAATTGCATCTTTAATGTCTGATATATCAAATCCAATGTTGTTATCCTTCACCTTTTTTTCAACCTTTTCGTCAGCATCCTTCCCATTGAAAAAGTGAAACCCGCCCAAATCAAGTCGTTCATTCTCCTCGGTAGTGGAATCAAACTTTTACCCTCATTTAAAAACAATAAGTACACTTCAGTATAACATCTAACAAACATTATACAATTACAATAAAAAAAAGATAAAATAAAGAATCATAAAACATAATCAGAAAACAAAAACATATATACTGGTAACCAAATATATATAAATCAGTAACCAACTAAATGTATAAAGGTAACCAAACTTTGTATATTCTAGTAACTAACAACATGTATATTATTAACATACACATAATATAATCAGTAACTAAATTAGTATATAAAGGTAACTAACTACTATGTTAATAGTAAACTTCACAAAAATAATCAGTAACCAAATAATTAACTAAAGGTAACCAATTGCATTCTTAGTAGTAAACTGCATACATGTCCAGAACAAAATACCAGATCATTCAACTTGTCATTTGAAGGGGGCTTCACTAGCTCCTTCCATCTACATAAACGGACATCCGACAGATGCTCGTCGTTGCATATACCGCAAGCTTTGAAAGTTGAAATGGTTTCAAACATAAATACTTGAAATACATATGGAAGACCATTCAACTTATACAATTTAATATAATGGTACTTGTAGAAGTTATATGTTGAACCACCACTCCTTCCTTTCTTTATATGCCCCTTCAAAGCATTTGACAAAGAGTACTTTGTCATTTCAAATGCAACTTTCCCCCAAGAAAAATTGCTAATATCACCATAACATAAAAAATTGACCATTGCCCCATCAACAAAATTTTCAAAAACTGTTGAAAGAATAAAATTAAACACCAAAAAAATCAATGACATCCTAATAGCCTCATCATCGTCATCAAAAACTGCCTTCCGAAATACCCTACCTATACTACTACGAGTAACAGTTTCAGCCCCAAAAAAAATTTCAATAATCAGATTCTGCATACCTTTATATGCACTTATATCATCATTGCCTTGTCATCTCAATCCAGAAATCATACAAAACTTAGGCAACCCAAACCTAGCCCTTTTCCCCCCAAACAAAAACCACATCTCACCATCATCCCTTTGGTGAACCTCCCTTACAAAAGCATGGTGAATAATCTGTGAATACATTTGATGCTCACCAAACTCCAAAAAAATTCCAAAACACGTTGCCCTAAACTTCTCCAGCTGACTTTCATTCAATTTCTTGGCAATAATGATGGGGACTTCCATGTCACACCAATATATTACTTTTCCAGTGAATTTTCTGTTGCATTCCTCATAGTAAAGATCCCATAACTGTAAATACACAAAACCAGAATTGAACAGTTATTAGTAACCAATATAAGAAAAATTTATACCAAAAACAAAATATACACTAAACCCATTAACCAAATACATACTAAACAAGTAACCAATTAATTCTATGATGGTAACCAAACCATCTTTTAATGGTAACCAATACATAAACAACATATACACTAAACCTAGTTTATTAAACCATGTATACTAGGCAAAAATATATTAAACATAACAACATAACAAGGTAACCAAAGTCCCAACTTAAGAAAACATAAATGGTATCAAAATAATAAGCTTACAGTATCAAAATACATACTAACAAGTAACCAAGTAATTACATGATGGTAACCATAAGCAAACTGAATGTAATCAAGTCAGCATTACGTCACTAACCATATCATGTAATCAATAATAATTTAAGCAAACTGAATATACTAAACAAATACATAGTAAACAAATATAATAAAAAGTAACAAGCAGTTTACTTCAATGGAACATTAACATAAATCAAATAATACAAAATACTAACCAAACTATAATATGGTAGTAACCAAAACCTGATATAACAGTAACCAAAATATAATATCACAGTAACCAAATACATACTAATAAGTAACCAAATCATTATAAGTTTATGGTAACCAAATACATACTAATAAGTAACCAAATAATTATGATTTTACAGTAACCAAATACATACTAATAAAAAAATCATAGTAACCAAATACATACTAATAAGTAACCAAAATATAAAAGTAACACACTAATATAATATCACAGTAACCAAATACATACTAATAAGTAACCAAATAATTATAAGTTTACAGTAACCAAATACATACTAATAAGTAACCAAATAATAAGCTTACAAAGATGACAAATACATACTAATAAGTAACCAAATAATTATATAATGGTAACCATAAGAAAATTTAAATTAACACACCTTTAAAATTCTCTGTGTTGGAATTATATTCTGGATAAGCACTTAACCTTTGGCCTTAACTACAGGAACATCAAACTCAGAATCTAACTGCACTTGAGAATGCTTGATATCACTATGTATCACCAGCCTAATCTCATTCTTACTCGATTTCTGACCTACATCCTTTTCCTTCCCCCTCCTATCCACGGCAAACTTCTTTACGTCCTTGACAGAATCACGCTCCGATATTCTCTTCCTCTTCCCATCCTTCTTCCTTGTATCAACCATTCTATACAAAACAAAAAAAAAACACAAACCCACACAACAATCAATACTACATTCGACTGATAAACTACATTAATATATAATACGTTAAACTATATCAAAATAACTGACCTGAAAATATACACAACTAGAATCGATAACGAAGAAGAATAAACCAAGTGGAACACTGTGTAATCACGAAAATAAGTAACAACGATGGTGACGAAAACAAAACGAAAATGAAATGGCTATGAACTTCGATAACGATCAATGGAGAATACTGAAACACGAAGGAAAGAGAAAAGAGGGTTTCAGGGAACACTGTGTAATCACGAAAACAAGTAACAACGATGGTGACGAAAACAAAACGAAAACAAAATGGCTATGAACTTCGATAACGATCAATGGAGAATATTGAAACACGAAGGAAAGAGAAAAGAGGGTTTCAGCGTGTAAAGCTTCTTAAGACGAAAACGAAGAGTCCTATAGAGACAATAGATGGCGGTTATCACGCATTTCAAAAAACATGCCCCATTAATATTATTAATCCCTTAAATTAAGGACTCATAATTATAATAATATTGTAAATAAAACTAAAAAAGTGTAATGTTTTTGTAATTATTTTATGGATGTAAGATTTTTGTAAATATTTTTTAAAAGGTACTAACATATGTAATTAATCCTAAAATTAAACCAAATATGAAAAGAAAAAGGGGCTAGAACAAACCAAAAGAGGGAAGGGATATGGAGCATGTGACTTATTTGATTTTTCAACATTTGGTTACCAACTTCTACCAAATACCTTAGGTGTCATGCAAACACTTAGCCACCTTATTTATCAATACTTGCAAACAAATATTTAGATGATTAAGATAGAGAAGTGTTGGGAAACTTATAAATATACATATTTTATATCTAAACATATTTACCATATCAAGTATCCATCCCATTTTAAACATAAAAAAAAAAGTTATTTTACTTCTCATTTCCAAACTTAGCTAACAAAAATAAAAATAGAAAGAGAGTGAGAAGGGGAGCATTCGGCTGCTACAAGGGAAGAGAAGAGAGAGAGAGAGTTTAAGGTTTATGCCATCTCACTTCATCTCCTATTTTGGTAGAAAAAGAAAAATAACCCAAAGAACAAGGTATTGAAAACTCTAACTTAAGCATTGTATAATTTATTTTAATGATTTTGATGAAATGAAAAGTGTGATAACCCAAATTTTTGGGCAATATTAAAATAAGAATTAAATAAATAAAATTCTTATTAGATAATATATTGTATGATATTATATTGCATAATTAGGTATGAACTATGCAATATGTGATGTTTATGCTTAATAAATATATTGGTATTATATATTTATTATATGTAAATAAATTGTAGGGGTAATTTATTAAAGAAAATGAGATGAGATCCAATATATAAAATATGTATATTGGTATCAACTAGTTAGTAAATTAAATTCATATTTGAATAAATTAAATATTTAATATATAAATAAATTATTTAAAAACAATTTATGGAAAGGAGGAAATTAAATTTAATTATACAATATAGATTGTATAATTTAAATAAGTTATTTAAATTAGGTAATGGAGAGTTAATAAATATATATTACGCCTGGAAATAAAATTGTGGGAACAATTTGCGTAATGAGACAAAAAGGGGCGGGTTAAGCATATACTATTTGTATATACTTTACCCAAGAGTATTAGAATAAATTCTTATAAAAAATTAATTTAATAAAGAAAAGATATTATATTTATCGTAATATCTTAAGAAAGTAAATAAATTCTTAATTAAATTTATGATAATGAGGTAAGAATATTATATTATAATATCTTGGGTATGTAAATAATTGTATTTACATAAGAAATTATGTGTAGCATATCTATTTTACAAGTATAAAATAAATATGTAATTTGAGTATGTTATGTTATATTTTATATAATTTATATATCAAAGATGGGTTATGTAAATTATATGATTCCAAGAGGGTAAAATAAATTAAGGAGATTTATGTAGTAACTTATTTGATTAAATTAAGTTACTAAGATTGGGTAATTAAATAACTTAATAAAGCATGAAAGTGAATTATGAAAGTTAAGGGAGAATTGTGCGAGTTAAGAAAACCTTAGGGTTAAAAACCTAATATTTAAAACTTAAGAAAATATCTTAAGGAATATTCTAAGAAATAAAGAATATTCTGAGAATATGTTAAGAATATGTTAGGGGGTGATTTGCAAACTTTTAAAGACAAAGGAGAATACTAGAGAAGACTTAAGTTGGATGACCAACTTATAAGAAATTGAAAGTAGCTTTTATATAAGCAAAATCAAAATTTATCTATATTCATTTTTAGCCAAATTGGCTAAGTTTAGAGAAAGAAAGAGAAAAGAGAAACAATTTATAATGAACAGAATATAATCTATTGTGTATAAAAAAATATTTTATGAAAATAAATTATAACAAATTTATTTATTAAATAAATCATTTTTATTTAATAAATAGCTTCCATTTTTATGGAAAGGATTTATGGATATTTTATGGAGATATTTGAAGATATTATGTACATTTAATATACATAATTGGGAATGTAGGTAAAACATGTGGCTGAGTTGATGTTTTATTTTTTTTAAGCATTCTGATGACTCATATTTCTCTAAGTATGAGTTGTAAACTCATTAAGCTAATAGAGAATACCTGTTCATACTCTAATGTATAAGGAAGCTGAGTAATATAACTCATTCTATTCCCTGCTCATCCTCTCCATTCCTCTTCCGTTCCAAAAAAAGAAAGTTATTCTCTACCTTAGTTTTTTTTCTACTCCCAAGCTACTAAGATAATAAGGGTTCATCAACTCTTGCTAAAAATTTCATCAAACTTACCAAGGATGAAAGTTGGAAACCGAGATTGGAGAAGAATCTAAGCAAAGTATTGTCAAAGGAAGGATTGTATTTGACTAAAATCAAGCTTGGATAAGAATTAAAACAAGAAATCAGGTAAGTTGTGTTTCTTAATTAAAGTCCATAATGTTCGGTTTTGCTATGTTAACTATAATCAGTTGTGAAATTGTTTGCGGAAATTGGAACATATATGGTGTGTGGAGTAATAAGGTAGAAGAATTGAGAAATTCTTGGCATAATCATCTTCAAATGGTTATGAGTTCTGTTTCTAAAAAGAATGCACACCTAATGTTTGACAAAAGTCCTATATGGACTGTTTTTCTTAAAAACTAAGAATTTGGGAAAACCCAAAGTTAAGATTACATGTATGAACATTTTATACAGTTAGTTAAAAGAATTAAAGGAGTCAAAATAGTAAGAAATGCGATTTTAAGCCAAAATGAAAACTCCAAACATTAGTGTGTCAAGCCATTTTTGAGTGCTATTTTGGGCAGTTTATAGAATCCGAAATGGGGAGTTTATAATTTCTAAATGTAGTCTCATAACTGTAATCCGGTGAATGAACCAAAACGGAGTTAAAACGAATCCATGGTGAAGATTTTAGTAAATCATGTCTAGAAATGAAAACTGGATGAACAGTGACTATAGTGTCAAATTCGGAATAGCTATGTTGCTCGAAAAAATTCGAAGTTTCGGATAGTTGTAGTAATTAATCGAGTTAGGAGGCCATAGGCTTTGGAATGACCTCATTACGAACTCAGATGAGGGAGTTATGGTGATTGGAAGGAAATGTGTCGAATTTGTCAAACTGGAAGTCAGCAGCGGGACGTTCTATTCGGGACACTATTTCAATCAGTTAATGTTTCAAGAAAATTCTGGGCTTTTGGTATGTTATATTACACTGAATAAGCTTTCCATAGACTCCAGAACGGACTAATTCCGACTTCGGAGCAAAGAGTTATGACTGTTCAAAGTAGTCGCGTCAAAACTGTCTAACCAACTCGGGGTCACCTTGAACGAATTTTCTGGAATTCTGTGTTTAGAATTTGAAAAAGGCCAAAGAATAAAAGTTGTAGTCTCGGAAGGTAGCTTCGCTTGGGCTCAAGAATCGCTCAAAAATGTTTTGAAACGAAAAAGTTATGACTGTTTTAGCGAGAGAAGGTAAAACTGCGAAAAAGTTAAAAACTATTATGGAGGGACTTCTCTCTCCCATCCGTTCCATTCTTCTTCCTCTCCCAAATTGCTATGCTCTCTCCATAAACAAAGAAACTACCTAATCTCTTTAGGAATTGAAATTAGCAATTGAAGTGAAGGGAGTATTGCATCAAAGTGTTGTTAAGGGAGATTGAATTCAATCAACAAGAAGTTTGGAGTAAGGATTGAAACAAGAATTCAAATAAAAACATCAAACAAGAGGAATTAACCTTTATTTGTTAGAGTTTATAAAAATTAGAGTATTAATGTCTTATATTTATAAAATTGATGTGCTTGGACTATGAGAATTGATGTGATATATATGGTAAATGATGCTTGGAGTGATAAGGATGAAGAATTTCGACTAAACCATGTTTAAAAGCTTGTGAAAATCTGGAAATTAATTTATGCATGTAAGGTATTTGAAAATTTGCCTCAATGAAAATTAATGCTTAAAAATCGAAAATTAAGCAAAATTTGGGGTTAGGTAACCTTAATATATGTATTATGATGTTAACTAAGTTGATTGAGTGAATCAAATCAAGCTCAAATAAAGTTTTAAAGAATTTCTAAAAACTTGAATTGATTGAAAAACTGAGGTGAGGGGGGCATATTGGAGCTTCTGTAATATCATCTTAATGAACCCAAATTGTTCATGCTATATTTTTATAAAATAGTATGTAGTACCAAGTATAACATATCAAGATTTGGAAGCAATCGGATTAGTAGATTGTGAGATATAAAATCACAAAGTAGCCAAGAAATCGCAAAACAATCTGGAAATCTGGGCAGCCCCATGTTTTATATTTTTATTTTTTATTTATTACAGTTTTGCCATTGAGTGTTTAATTACTGATTTATAACAGTTTTGCTCCTGAGTGTTTAATTAGTTAAAAATTTATAATAAAACATGTTTTAATACATAAGTTAATCTATAAATTATGCTAATAACCTAACATGATTACTAAGTTAAGATTATGAAATTAACCTTTGAAATATGGAAATTTAAACCATATTTGTAGAATATATTACCGTTAAGCTATGTAATGACTTTAATTACATTACATAAGCATGCGCAAGATATTAGAGATATAAATAACCTCGGAATGGAACTAATTAACCCAATATGGTTAATAATGAGAGATCAAATTGTTAATTTAGATGTATTCAAGTTTTGGTTAAACAAAAGAATGTGTTACATATTAAGTTATAAGCTTTATTACATAGGTAGTACACATGATATTAATGATACGAATTAGCAACAACGTAATGAAATTCATTCTGAAACGGATTAAAGATTAGTTAGTTAATCTAAAACAAGATGGAATCTTAAGAACTCAAGATCTTAAAAGTATGAAGTTGGTATGTGGAATGTCGATAATAACACGTTATGCAAATTAAAGATTTTAAATCAATTTAGTTATGAGTTAAGTTTCAAATGAGATTATGAAGCATATTATAATTCAATGTGCTATATATAGATTATACAAAGACGATTGAGGATCGGACGAAATAATTCAACAAATGAGAATACGTGAAGGATGCTCGATGAGCATATATCTATTTGTTAACGCCAAGTTTTGCCGACGCGTCCAATCACAGAATCCACGCGCTTGAACCTGCACAATAATAGATCACACACGAAGCTTGACAGCTTATGCCGCCGGGGGATAGCTCCGGTGTGAGAATAAGTACAGGCCGTTCACAAGGTTTGACACTGGAGGCTAAGTGTTTAGTGCTCAAAAGTAGGTATTACCTATTAATTGTAACCTTGGCCTTGTATTTATAGTACTCACATCACCCTAGAATTCATCTCTGAGTCGGTTTAGGACTCCTAATTATGGTAGTTCCCATAATTCGGCTCCAACACAATCTCCTTCAAAAGGTGGAAATGGAATCCAATCCAAACACTACATTTGGAGTTACCTTATTCAATTATGGTTAGGACTCCAGACCCTGTGCGCAGGAGAGCCCACTGCACAGGCCCAACCCAACTGAACTCACCATCGGGTCTGAGCCTCGTCCCAAAGGACTCGAGGGCCCGACCCCGAACACCATACGCTAGGGTAAGGCTCCGGCCCAAAAGGACTCGGATGCCGAACCCGAACACCTTCAGTTTCTCCATGGGCTTCGGCCCAATGGGCTCATAAACCCCTTCCAGTGTCAGGCCTTCGGTCCTCATGAAGGTCGGTAAAACGCTCCCGAACATTGCCCCTAGTCTCTTGTTATAATTCATTTATAATTAGAGACTTGAGAGGTCGTGGATTCGAAGAGTCACGATAGCTAATGATGAGTTGCCTGGGGAACCTAAGAGATTTTTCCTCGTCCCTCGAAACGCTGCACATCTTCCCAAACTTGGACCCACTCTGTGCATTTAATAGCCGCCCTTGGGTTTCGTGCAACTCGGCTTATAAATACCCCCTCTATCCATCATTGTCACTTTTCCCCAACTTCTTCATTTTGAAATTTGCTCTCATCTTTTCTGGCGAAGGAGATTTCCGGTGAGTATTCCGTCCATCATTCTTCCATAATTTCGAACTCATTTCTGCTAGTATTTGCCTCAATGGCTGACTCTTCCCCTGAACAAACTTCAAACATCCATGATATCACTATTCCTACTTCCATTCTCTCCACTGATCTTGTTCTAGTGGACCTGCCGGCACCATCCTCTGAAACTGCCACTCCTACTGTTCTTCCTACTCTGATAAGTGCCGAGGCCAAGATCTGAAATGCCTATCACTCAATGGATGAGTTTTCCCACATCAACACCCCCTCTACTATCACCCCTTCCCAGCTGCCCGAGGTCCGAACTATGTTCAACATTCTGAAAGAGTATAAACTCCGGGTGCCCAAGTCGGGGGAGAAAATGTTCTGGAAACCCGACGGTGAGTGGGTCGTCGTCCCCCTATATGTTCTTAAATACGGGGTTCGGTTCCCTCTTCATGAGTTCATCTCATCCTTTCTCGATTTTGTGGGAGTCGGGTTCGCACAGCTTGTGCCGAACTCGTATATCCACTTAGTTTCCTTTATCGCTCTATGCCAAGAGATCGGGATCACTCCTGGTCTCGACTTCTTTTTCGCTTTATTCACGGTCGGCGGGTCGAAAGAACCTGGCCTTAGGCAGCTAAACAAATGAGCCAACCGACCCGTCCTCATCAAGACCCCTTCAAGTAACAAGGGGTGGCATCCACTGTGGTTCTATGTCAGAGGAACCGACCTCCAACTTCTTCCTCACTGTGCCCATCCCGAGGACCCTATAGCCAAAGTGTCCAAATTCCCGAAGGACCGAGCCGGTGATTTCAAAGAATTCTACCGGAAGTGGAGCCAGACTTCATGGAATCTAGGGGTCTTGTCCAACGAGACCTGGATGTACAAACACGGGTGTAAGTATCTCATTTCTGGCCTGTCCATAATTCTCATAATATTCTTGGATCTTGCTTTAATAGCCTTTGTCTTGTGTAGTGATGATTTTCAAGTCTGAGGGGGCCTTTTTGAGTCTTTGACCCCACTACCGATTAAGGCCGAGCCGATCCGGCTTCCCATTACTGATGATACGACCGAAGGGGAAACCGTCTTAATCGTCGAACTCTCGACAAGTTAAACCGGATCTGCCCCCGGGGCACCTCAACCGCCAAACCCGAAAACAAAAACGTTTTGAAGATGAGCCGAACTAAGAAGATGGCTTTGTTGAAGAAGACAAAGAAGCCTTCCAAGCCTTCTACAAAAGTCTCCGCCAATGTCACTTCTACAGTTCTGCCGAAGTCGACTCCTCCACTCGCTACTCAGGTCGCAGTGATCGAGGATTTAGAGGAAACCGAAGAGGTTCCTCTCGAACCTCGACCCAAGAAACCATGACTCACTGAAGGCCCCGAACAGACGGTTGTTAAGGTTGATCCCCTTATCACCTCAACACCTTCGTCCAAACCAAGTTCTTCTCACGGGTCACCGACCACCTGTTAGCCGAAGAGTCCTTCAGAAGTGTTTCCTTTCCAGCTGTTCGATCACTTCAAACTTTTTGGGGATGACGACCGCTTTAAAGGATTCACTTCCGAAGATTATCTGGTAGCCCTCCTTCTAGCGCCAATGTTAACGCCAAGTTTCGTCGGCGCGTCCAATCACAGAATCCATGTGCTTGAACCTACACAATAACAGATCATACACAAAGTTTGATGGCTTGTGCCGCTGGGGGATAGCTCCTATTTGAGAATAAATACAGGCCGTTCACAAGGTTTGACAATGGAGGCTAAGTGTTTAGTGCTCAAAAGTAGGTATTTTTCAATCCGGTGAATGTCTTCTACTGTCTTCCTACTTTATACTTTATAGCTGACACGCTCCTTTTGCTGCAGGCCAACGCCATCCTAGCCCAAGCCATTCCACCTCTTGCCCGAACAACCAAGAAGGGAGTTCAGTTAAGGTCGGACGTGCTACTTCTCGAGGCTGAGATTCGAGGCCTGAATGCAGACTTGAAGAAGGAAAAAGATCTCCATGCCGAGACCTGGAATGAGGCGACCAGGGCTGGACGTCAGGCCGACGAGCTCAAGGAACAATACTCGTTGCTTCAACAAGAGTTCGTCAGCCTCGAAGGTCATGCCAAGAAGCTTCTGGATGAGAGAGACTATCTGTTCGGAGGAAGCAGTGAGCGGTTGTAGGTGCTTCATCAACTTGAGGAGAAGTTCAACGGAGTTCATGATAAGATGATATATCTGATCCGGGAGAACAACGCCTTGAAGGATGAATGTGTCGGAGCCAAGCAGCGCACCATTGAGGAATATGAAGAGTCCCTAGCCTTAACCGAGAAAATCATGGCCCAGTTCGCTGAAGGCTACGAGGCGTATCGTGAAAAGGCTCGGGCAAAGCTGACTGCTGTCGGGCTCGATACGTCCGTTCTTGACTCGTCGGACGAAGAATCCGATACTGGGGATGAGCCTCCTCCGGAATAGCTTCTGTTAGGACTTGTAATTTTTGTACTCTTCATTTTCTCTCTTTATTTGTACTTTGCCCGAATCTTATGCGACCGGGTCTTGTAAAAATTTGAAGATATGAAGTATAAAATTTTTGTTTGTAAGTTTTTGCGATCAGTTATACTCGTGAATTTTCTCGATCAGTTATGTTTTTTTTTTGAACTTTCTGATCGGGTTGCGCCCGAAGTTTGTCTGATTAAAAAATTATGGTTTTCTCGATCAGTTATGCCCGTGACTTTTACCGACCAGTTATGTTGTCCCCGACTTTCTGATTGGTTTATGTCCGGAGTTTGTCTGATCGGGTAAAGAAAATCGTATGAATATAAATGAAGTTAAACATTTCCGAAGAAAAATCTCATTTATTCCATTTAAGATTAAAACGGTTACATGAATAAGGAGAAGAATGACATAACTTCTACTGGTAAAATTTTCTAAGTCTTCCAGCATGCCATGTATTCTTTACTTTTGAACCATCCATCGCTCGAAGCCGGTATGTACCTGACTTCGGCACTTCTACCACCTCATAGGGTCCCTCCCAGTTAGGCATCAACTTGCTGGTGTTTTGGGGGGTTGATGCCTCCGACTCCCGAAAGACCAAATCCCCAACCTCAAATCTCCTCTGTTTTACCTTCTGATTATAGTGTCGGGCTGTTCTCTTCTGGTAAATGGCTAACCTTATCAGAGCTGAGTCTCGAACTTCCTCCAGTAGATCTAGATTTAACCGTAGTCCCTGATCATTATATAACTCCTTGTACTGACTAACCCAAAGAGTAGGAGATCCGATCTCAATAGGTATGAGTGCATCAGTCTCATACGCCAGTCTGAATGGCGAATCTCCCGTGGTTGTTCTCGGGGTAGTCCGGTAAGCCCACAAAACACTGAGTAGTTCTTCTGGCCACTGACCCTTTAACTCGTCTAGACGCCTTTTAATCTCGTTGAGCAGGGTTTGGTTAGTCACTTCTACTTGACCATTCGACTGGGGGTGGGCCACTGAAGTCTTTCGGTGCTGAATTCCCAATTCTTTCAAAAAGGCTTCGAATTTCGATCCCACAAATTGCCTCCCATTGTCCGAGACCACCGCCATCGGGATACCGAACCGATAAACAACCCCTTCTTTGAAAAACTTCAGACATTCTTGTTCGGTGATCTTCTGCAGAGGTTTAGCTTCCACCCACTTCGTCATGTAGTCGATAGCAACGATCACGAAACTGACTTATCCCTTGGCCTTCGGCAGAGGCCCCAGGATGTCGATTCCCCATACAGCAAAGGGAATCGGGGATAAGACTGAGTACAACTCTTTGGGAGGCTGGTGTGGGGTGGTGCTGTTCAGCTGACACTTGGGACATTTTCTGACGAATTCTTTGGCCTTCGTATAGATAGTTGGCCAATAATACCCCTGCCTCAAAATTTTGTGTGCTAGTGACTTGGCCCCCATGTGATCCCCACAAATCCCTTCATGTACTTCCCGAAGCGTGTAATTTTCTTCCGATGGAGTTAAGCACTTGAGTAGTGGGGAGCTAAAGGCCCTTCGGTACAGATCTCTGTCAATAAGGACAAAGTTTGAGCTCTTGCGCTTGATTTTCCTTGCTAAGATTCGGTCCGAAGGTAGAACCCCATCTGCCAGGTATGCGATATAAGGCCAGCAATCGAGCCGGTCCAAAGCTAACACCTCCGTCTTCGGAATGCTTGGCTGTTCTAAGACCTCTAGATACACCATCCCGTTGAAGGAGCTTGTTTCGGTCGTTGCCAATCTGGCTAGAGCATCCGCTACCGTGTTGTTCGACCGATCAACTCCCTGACAGCTATGTGAACTAAAATACGTGAGCTTGTCTTTTACTTCGACCAGATATCTTGACATTCTCGCCCCCGAGCCTCATACTCCCCCGATAATTGCTTAACCACCAGCTGTGAATCACTATAGATGACCAACTTCTGCACTTCCAAGCTTCGGGCCAACCAAAGTCCGGCTAATATGGCCTCATATTCTGCTTCATTGTTAGTGGCTTTGAACTGAAACCGAATTGCCTGTTGGACCTTGAAACCTTCGGGACTTTTCAGACTAACTCCTGCCCCACTGACGTCCGAAGTCAATGATCCATCCACATACAGAGTCCACGAAGTTGCCCCTGTTGTGTATCAATAATCGACCCTACATCTGATTTTGTGAACGAACATTCTACCACGAAGTCGGCCAACGCCTGTCCCTTGATCGCTGTTCGGGGGTGGTATTCCAGAGCGAACTGAGTTAATTCCATCGCCCACGCAGCCAAACGACCCGAGACTTCCGGTCTCTGCAAAATCTTCTTTAACGGTTGATCCGTGTACACCACTATTAGTCAACCTTGGAAATAGTGCCTGAGCTTCCTACTAACAATGATTAAGGCGTATGCAAACTTTTTCAGTTTTGGGTACCCGGTCTCTGCATCCCGAAGAACGTGGCTGACGTAATACACTGGGAACTGCCTTCCCCCTTTGTCTCGCACCAGTGCTGCCCCCACCGCCATCGAACTCGCAGCCAGGTATGGATATAAGGCTTCCGAAGGGATCGACCTCATCAGTAACGGTGCCGAAGACAAATATTTTTTGATCCCTTGGAACGCGTCTTCACATTCCGATGTCCACTGGAAACTTTTCTCATTTTTTGGCCCTTTGAGTGTATCGAAGAAGGGCAGACATCTTTCGACTGACTTTGACACAAATCTCCGGAGGACAGCTATTCGCCCCGTCAACCGTTGTACATCCTTGTATGTCTTCGGAGACCTCATATCCAAGATCGCCTGGATCTTTTCCGGGATTGCCTCAATACCCCTCTTACTGACCAAGTAACCTAGAAACTTCCTTGATCCCAATCCAAAGGTACACTTGGTCGGATTCAATCGCATCTTGTGTCTTCTTATTGTTTCGAAGTAGTTTTCTAGGTCCTCCAGATGATCCCAGACTGACATACTTTTCACAATCATGTCGTCCACACACACTTCCATGCTTCGGCCTAGCTGCTTTCTGAATACGAAGTTCATCATCCATTGATAAGTTGTCCCAGCGTTGAGTAATCTGAAGGTCATATTTTGATAAGCATATATGGACCGATGTGTGATAAATCTCGTCTTCGAGATGTCTTCCTTGTTCATCAAAATCTGGTGGTATCCCGAGAAAACGTCCATGAAGCTCAACATGTCGTACCCTGATGTGGCATCAATCAACTGATCTATGTTAGGCAAAGGATAGAAATCTTTCGGGCACGCCTTGTTCAGGTCTGTGTAATCTATGCATAATCTCCACTTCCCGTTTTGTTTCTGAACCGGAACCACATTTGCCAGCCATTCGGGGTAGTCGATCTCGAATATAAATCCAGCTTCCAGAAGTTTGGCGATTTCTTCATCTATGATCCTCTGCCTCTCTAGAGCGAAAATCCTTCGTTTTTGTATCACTGGCTTCTTCTTCGGATCTATGTGTAACATGTGTAATGCCATCGATTCGCTTACCCCGGGCATGTCACTAGGCTCCCATGCGAAAATGTCAGCATATACCCGAAGCAGATCTACCAGTCTTGTTCGTAGTGGCTCTGCCAATCCTGATCTAATCTTGATAATCTTTTCTGTATTTCCCGGGATCAGCTCCACATCCTCCGTCTCTTCGGCTGGCAGAGCCAATGGTTCCGTACTGCTCTCAGTGAATGGCTCTATTTCGATGGCCATCGTCTGTTTCTGCTTGCTGACCCCAAAACCCGAAGAGATCAAAGTATTCTGATAGCACCTTCGGGCGATAGCTCCGGTGTGAGAATAAGTACAGGCCGTTCACAAGGTTTGACAATGGAGGCTAAGTGTTTAGTGCTCAAAAGTAGGTATTACCTGTTAATTGTAACCTTGGCCTTGTATTTATAGTACTCCCATCACCCTAGAATCCCTCTCCGAGTCGGTTTAGGACTCCTAATTATGGTAGTTCCCATAATTCGGGTCCAACACAATCTCCTTAAAAGGTGGAAGTGAAATCCAATCCAAACACTACCTTTGGAGTTACCTTATTCAATTATGGTTAGGACTCTCAGACCTGCAGGGTGAGAGCCCTTGCCGCATGTGCCCAACCCAACTGAACTCACCATCGGGTCTGAGCCTCGGCCCAAAGGACTCGAGGGCCCGACCCCGAACACCATATGCTAGGGTAAGGCTCCGGCCCAAAAGGACTCGGATGCCGAACCCGAACACCTTCAGCTTCTCCATGGGCTTCGGCCCAATGGGCTCATAAACCCCTTCCAGTGTCAGGCCTTCGGTCCTCGTGAAGGTCAGTAAAACGCTCCCGAACACTATTTATGCAATCAAAGGCAAGTTTCTCAGTTTATTTATGTGGACTAATAATTGCTATAGATAACTGTTAGCAGGATTTATGTTTATAAGTATGTAATACCTATGAACTGCATTATTTGCTTTATGAATGATGAATGTCAAATTATGACTAATTATTGAATTGAGTCGAGGAACTCAATATATATGTGCAATGAATGACATGTACATGACATTGCAGTATGCTATGATATGTATGTTGCTACTAGAAGGACATAAATGTGATAATGCATTTGTAATATGCTTGAACACCAAGAATATAAATGCATGAACTGAATGTGAAACCTATGTGCTACGTGATGCATGATAGACTGTTAGACTTGCTGGGCCGTCGTGCTCAATCTTGCTTAATTTGCAGGTTAAAGCTATGATGCGATCTATCGTGATTAGGAGCGCATGAAAAGAAGACGAGTGACTTAATTGAGATTGTGTTGAATCATTTAATGGTATTTTCATATGTAAATCTCAGATGTGTAATTTTTTGAATTATTCAATAGATGAAGATTATTTGTTCTAAAAAGGGGATATGCTTGAAAGAATGAATTGTATATACTCATATCTACTCAAGCTAAATAAGTCATATAATAAATATGATTCTAGTATAAAGAAGAGCTATAAAGGTTGCGATTCAGAGAATGAATGAATGGAAAGAAAGAAAAAAAATTATTCCGTATTTTTAGCTATTTTAACATTAAATAATGTTTTAAAGCTATAACAAGGTAGTATTAACGCACAAAATCAGGAAAGAAAATAGTCCCAATTTTGGGGTCGTTACAGTTGGTATCAGAGCTGTAGGTTATAAACTACACCTTAGGCTATAACCGCAGAGATGAGGATAAGGAATAAAGTTAAATAGAGTTTAATTTGTTACTCAAATAGAGTTTAATTTGTTAAGAGATGAATTTGGAAAATTCATTATTAAGTAAATAAGATTCAAAGAAGAATTTTGAAAAGTTATAAAGACCCAGAGTTACCGAATTCTAATGTGAAAGACAAAAAGTAATAATGAATAGATAGAGTCTATGAGACTAAAAGTATAAAGGGAAAGGAGATCGTAAAATGAAACGATCATAGAATGAGAAAGAATCGTAATATGACACGATTATAAGATAAGATCACGACGTGCTCAGATTGAATAGCAAAAAATCTATGAAATGATTGGAATGATATAGCCTGACGCTATAAAGAGAATGTACTATGAAATGGTACTATGCAAACTTAGAAAAGAGTTGTAGATGATGAGATACGGATTAAATAAAATTTGTATTGAGTAAGGGGAAGCTAGAATTGGGTAGGATTTCAATTGAGAACTCATGTCAACAGCTAAGTTGTATGATTCTTTGTATGGTCGGGGAATTGTACTTGGTGTAACAACCACTTAGCTTCTGGTAGTGATAATCATTGAAATGTTTGTGTCGCGCTATTTGCTATATACCTGTTAAGAAGGTGATTCTTTTCTCATGTGTATAACGGATAGGTAGAGAATATAAGATTAGGTTAGATGATATTAAGATTAGGTACGATTCTTAAAACTAATGCATATGGTAAGTTCGTGACTCATAATCATATGGTATGTTTTGAACCCCTCGTGAATGGGACGCTTATGGTCCTGCATCAGGATAAGTTTGTTAAACCGATCTTGACATCGAGGATGAGGAAGATACCGAATCCGAGAATGATATACACGTTGATTCTGATGGGTTTGATGGCGTGCGTAATTGAAAATGAGCATTTATATTAGTACATACCATATATTGTTAAATCTTACATATTCATAATCTACCAATTTTGTTATTGCAGTAGGATATTCATGGCTAGACATAGCGGTGGAGGTCGCCGAGTGGGCGATCCGGTACTGGAGACGGTAGCCACGATGGAGGCTCTTCTTCAGGCGCAAGTAAGTTATCTTAACTAGGATTTAAATATATCTAAAGCTGCATTAGTTACAATGATTATTGACTCAGTTAAATAAAATTATTACAAATGCACCTCGTCGACAACACCGAGGGACAAACCTCGGTATCTTTGGTCGTCCGCCGGCAGTGCCACTTATAGTACCAGTGGATGTCGCTTCCCAGCAGTAAGTGTTAATATATTCGTAATATTTCTATCAGTTATTGCAAAACACAATTCACATAACACATATTGTTATACTTTTTTCGTAGTATACTAGACCCGGTGTCAAGCACACCCTACACGCGACATTTGACGATCTCCCGAGAGGTGCATGCGATTCGGTCGATAGATGCTGTGACGATGCCACTTTTTATACGCAAGTGCCTGCGGGAGTTCCACGTAAGTTAAGCATATTATATTAATTACTGCATAGTTATATTAGGATGATGAAATCAATTGTTCCTAATTTAAAATTAACTTTTGTTATAGGTTTAATATCGATTTGACCCAAGCATCTCTCAATCAGCTGGCGACGATGTGATTGAGCATCATGTCGCTGCGAATTACTCTGGATGGCTTTATGAGATGCGACGAGAAGCAATTGAGCGGGTTGTGGACTGACCAGACCACCATCGAGATCATCATTTCAAGATAGTCTCCGATTTAGCCTTGGAGGCTATGTGTGCGCACTGGGAGGCTGATGACTTCAAGAAAAAGTCTGAGGAGGCAAAGACGGTAAGTGCGTTGTATTTAGTTATTTAGGCATCAAGTTCTCACACAAATACTTAATACCTGTTTTATGAATGTTTTTATTAGGCATTAGGGAGGACCTTGGGCCAAGATCCTACCATTCTAGAGTTTTGGGATCGAGCCCACACGCCTAAGGACGAGCGTGCTTTATCTCAGACAGCTTTAGCTATATGGGTAAAACTCATCTTACTATTTAGCTTTTAATAATATTCAATCATAAATAAAATGATATAATTAATATACGTATACGGAATACATTACAAGACTGATTTTAGAGGCTTCGGGACAAGCGTATAGCTGAGCTGGAGGCTATTAGGAGGGGTTCTGAGCCGTTAGATTCCGCCACCCCTCTTCCCGATATTGTATTAGATCAGGATGAGGAGCTGAGACTATAGTCGCGTCTCAGGATCCCCTTATTAGCAGTACCGGCAGATATCGAGTGTTGGGTCTGCCAAGGATACCCGCATATACCCTTCTTGGAGGTAATATTTTATTATGTTTCATGAAATTATCTGAATTTATCACATTATATATATTATTATTAGTAATCGAATTTGTATCTCTAGGCTCAATGGGCTTGACGGTCAGAAAGCACATGTTGGACCATCTCATACTGGTATACCGGCTTGGATGACGATATCTTCTTCACTACCGATAGAAGTAGTGTCGGATAGGTTCCGTACCGATCCGGTCTTTCGGCGTCACCAGTTGCCTTCCAGTTCTCATCTTCACCAGATTGCTCAAGATATTATAGCAGGGGCCTCTGCAGAGAGTACGGGATTACCAAGGGAGCAGTTCGACACTTGGAGCGTCGAGATGCTCCGGATGGTGATTACCATCTTGGAGGAGGCTTTTCGCCCACCCCACCTACTCAGGTATTCTTATTGTTTATGTTTTTTTCAATTAAGGCTAGCTTGTTAATTCTCACATATATATATATATATATACGGACTAATGATTTATATTTTTGATTCTATCAACAGGGTGGCGATGGCGAAAGCGAATTGGCGATGATGAGCAATGACGACGCCGATTTCCATTACGTAGCAGCGGCGTCGTTCACCTCCGCCCGATGATGATACTTTTACTAGTTTATAGTTCATTTGTATTCATGTTATTATAGAACATTTGTATATATTGTAGTGTCTAATTGCGTTTGTATAAGTATTGTAAATTATATTGTTTATCATTTATGGAACATTAACTTATATTTTTAATTGGTTAGCTTATATTTATGGAACATTAGCTTATAATACGTTTTGGTGGATATTTGAATGTGAATGTGAATGATAATGAGTTGAAGATTACGTTTTAGTGATACGTTGCATATTTGAATGTGAGATATAGGTTTATATTACTGTGTATTGGGTTGTGACAGGTTACAGGTACATTAATGGGTTTAAACATCTGGAAACTGAACTTTTAAAATCTGCATTTAAAAAAAACAGTTAATTCTGACGGAATAAGGTATTTTCGACGGAACTTCCCTCGGATTTAACAAATAACCAATTTTTAATAAATAACGAAATATTTTAATTTTCAGTCTCAAATAAGTTAACTTCGACGGAACCTGTCCATCGAAACTACGTTATCTCCGACTCAAATTTCGTCGGAGTTTATAATGAGTCATTTTTAATAAATATCAGATTATTTAAATTTTCAGTCGGAAATAGGATAATTCTGAGGGAATATGTCCGTCAGAAATAGGGTATCTTATACTCGACGGAAAGTTTCGTCTTATATATTCAGTCGAAGCTAATAAAGATCCGACGGAATTTTTGACGGATCTTATCTTCGATCTTAATATATACGAATAGAATTTCGGCGATGATATTTTCGCTGAAATAATATATTTTTATTTGAAATAGCTTAGGTCTGAACATTGGAACATTCCGCTTTGAATTAAGCTTTTTCTTCATAATCGTCACTGCATTATAAATGATGTAGTAGAAGTTGAGGATGAAGATGATACATGTTGGGGTCCTGACTCGAATTTGGTTTCTTCAGCTATCATTAATATTGCTTCATGTAAATATTTTCCTTATAGCTTTGGTGCAAGTAAAATTCCCCCCCACCAATGATGAGGGAAGTGATGAAGATGGCCCGGTGCCTAGCCAAGAGAATGAGGATAATGAATATGTTGGTATAATGTCGATGAAGTTGATGTGTCTACCAGAGAACATCAACCTATGGCTTCATGGTTTAAAACTGAGGAGTTAAAAAATGAGATAATTGATCACGGTGGTCGTGGGGGCAACATTTGACAACTGTTGTGATGAGTTATACTTGGGTGCTCTTTTTGCAAATAAAGATGTTCTCAAATCATTATTTGAAGGGGTAAACATTAAGTAAGGTAGAAGTTTTGACACTTATAGTAGTTCGATGTTAAAGTTGCACGAGTTTGACGCGATAACAATTAGAAGGGATGCAATATACAAGTTACGTGATTGAACGAATGGTCTTGGTCTTGGTCTTGCGGATTGTGGAAAGCACAACGATGCTCGTGTTCTCATGTTGTTGCAGCATGTATGAAGATAAAAAAAAAAGATTGGCGTCCGTACATTGCAGATAATCACAAGAATGTACAATATGAAAAAATGTGAGAACCTAACTTCCAACCACTTATGCACCAAGACTATTGGTCCTTCCTGCTACCAAATAATTGAGAAGCCTTTAGGATTTTAATATCTAATGCAAATTTGATAAGGACAAAGAAAAAATATGGAGAGAGAGGTGGCACGACAAGAATCCATACAGAGATAGACATGTCCAATAGAGTTGTCCATTTTAGTGTGTATGGACAGGAAGGACACACAAAACGTAGTAAAAATTGTAGTAAAGTACGACAACCATAACGTCATTAAATGTTCTCATCATTTTATATTCCACTTGTTCATCATTTTATATATTTTTAAAATGTGAGGGAACCAAATTAAATTCTCTTTAAAAATAAAATTTAGGATATTTTTTTAAAAAAATCAGATTTTGCACAAATAATTTTTTAAGAAACAGATTTCAATGCCGGTTGAAGTGCCTTTCAAGTTCAATTTTCTAAAAAGTAAAACTGAATGCCACTTCAAGTGGCGTTCAAGTGGATGCAAGTTCAATTTTTTTTTTTTTTTTTTTTGATTTTTTTAAAAAAATAAATTTTCAACGCCATTTCAAGTGGTGTTCAAGTGGTGGGTTTTGTTGTTTTGAATTTTTTATATTTTTAAAAAAATAAAAAAAATATTCCAACTCCAATTCAACTGGAGTTCAAGTCTCTGACAAAATTGACTTTGCTACTTTTTTTTTAATTTGCTTTATAAAAAAATTAAAAATTAAAATAGAATCAACTCTACTTAGTTTGGCGTTGGATCAGGTTTTTTTTTCAAATTTCATTAAAAAAATAAATTCATTTTTTCAAAAAAAAATAATTAGTTAAGGTAATATAGGGTTAACACTCCAACGCCATATGAAAGGTGTTGAATTTGATTTTCAATTTCCAACGCCAATAGAAGTGGCGTTTAGCTAGGGGTGTTCAAAAAATTCGATTTTTTATTTAACCGGTACCGGTTTTTTTCCTTTTCAATTTTTTCGGTACAGGTTTTTCAGTTTTTTTATACTTTTAGGTACCGGTAGCGGTAATGAAAATTTTAAATTTGGTAAATACCGAAAAACTGAAAAAAAACAAAAAACAAAAAACGAAAAGCTCCTTCCATTCCCATTAGTTGCTATTCACGTGAACAAACTAAATCACCTTCTAGTGGTTTTGTTGTGGTTTTTAAACCAAGTTAAATACCAAGTCAGTAGTACGTTCCTATTTCCAAGCCCAAAACAAATTACTACGTTTTTCTGTTCCTTTTTCTTTGTTTAGTTGAACGTAAACCAACCTTCTTATTTTTTCCTCATAAAATAACATAATTCAGAAAAGAAAAATGATAGAAATTCACCGTGTCTATTCTCATTCATTTGGTGAAATATATACATGAGTACATGAGTGTTAGTAGGCTACAATTGAGGTGACTGAGGCTATAATTGAGGTGATTGTTATTTACATTCTAATAATAAAAGATACATTCTAATACTAAAAGATTTATACAAAAATTATTTCCATAATCTAACACACCCCCGCAGTCGAAGCGGGAGGTTGGCGTACGCTGAGGCTGTCTCGAAAATCATCAAACGGTATACGCGGAAGTCCTTTAGTGAAGATGTCGGTAATCTGATAACGGCATGGAACATGAAGAACACGAACCTGTCCACATGCAACTTTCTCGCGTACGAAGTGAATATCCATTTCAATGTGTTTAGTGCGCCGATGTTGAACGGGATTGCCTGAGAGATATATTGCACTAACATTATCACAATAAACCAATGTAACCTTGTGGACCGGAGAATGTAGTTCCAAGAGAAGGTTCCAGATCCAACAGAACTCGAAGACAATGGTAGCTACCCCTCTATACTCGGCTTCAGCACTAGATCGAGACAAATTAGGTTGACGCTTAGAGGACCAAGAGATCAAGTTGTCTCCAAGAAAAACACAGTAGCCAGAGGTGGATCGTCTAGTATCCGGGCATCCACCCCAATCAGCATCAGTGTAAGATATGAGATCAGAAATTGAAGACTTGGAAAGATGTAATCCATAGTCAAGAGTTCCCTTAATGTATCGCAAAATTCGTTTGAGAGCATTCATATGTTCATCCTTCGGGTCATGCATATATAAACAAACATGTTGCACAGCATATGATATATCTGGTCTTATGAATGTAAGGTATTGCAATGCTCCCGCTAAACGGCGATAATGTGTAGGATCTGCGTAGGGAGATCCCGAAGAGACACTCAGTTTAGCCTTAGTATCCACCGGCGTGGTGGCAGGCTTATAAGAGGTCATGCCAGCTCGGTCAATAATTTCCTCTGCATATTTGCGTTGACAAAGAAATAACCCACCAGCATGGCGTGTAACTGTAATGCCCAAGAAATAGCTCAGAGGGCCCAAGTCCTTCATAGAAATTTCAGAAGCAAAAAGTGACATAATAGACTGACGAAGAGCGTCAAATGACGTAGTGAGAATGATGTCATCAACATAAAGAAGAATGTATGCCATGTCATTGCCTTGGCGATAAATAAATAGAGAATGATCAGATTTGCTATGTGAGAAACCAATAGTAGAGACAAAATTAGCAAATCATTGATACCAAACACGTGGGGCCTGTTTGAGGCCATATAGAGATTTCTTCAACAAGCACACATACTTGGGATGGGCAGGATCTCTAAAACCCATCGGCTAATGCATATAGACGGTTTCGTGAAGCTGACCATACAAGAATGAATTTTTAACATCCAGCTGATGAATGAGCCAAGAATTGGACAGGGATATACTGAGAACAATCTGAATAGTAGCTAGTTTCACTACTGGGCTAAATGTTTCATCACAATCCACACCAACCTGTTGAGACCTGCCATCACCAACAAGACGAGCTTTGTGTCGCTCAAAAGAACCATCAGAATTCTTTTTATGACGAAAAATCCACATTGAACGAATAATATTAGCATCAGGAGGATGGGGCACCAACTCCCACGTCTTATTTTTAATAAGAGCATCAAATTTGTCTAACATGGCCATTTTCCAATTCGGGTCAGACAAGGCAGCTTTAAGGTTACGGGGAAAAGGGGATGGCGTAACGGAGGACGTCAAATTGAATTGTCGTTTGGGCTTAAAAATCCCATGCATTCCGCAGGTTATAATGGACCAAGATGGGGCTTGTCTTGTTTGGTTCGGTTCTGGACTAGGTAGAGAGGTTGACTGTGTAGTTGTTGTATGTGGACTGAGCCATGGGGAAGTATTGTTGGACGCGGGCTGAGATGTGGGTTGAGGAGAGGTCGGTGCTGAAACCGGTTGGGAAGGTTGGGCTACAATGAGTTCCGGTGCGTGCTGGTGGACTGGAGTAGGTTGACTTTGAAGATGATGGTGCAAAACGGGAGGCAGACCTTCACTTAAAAAATCATAGGTGTGGGAAGAAGGAGTATGCATCTGGGCATACGGGAATTGGGACTCATCAAAAATGACATATCTAGAGATAATTATTTGTTGACTAGACAAATCATAACACTTATATCCTCTATGATTAGGCGGGTATCCCAAAAAATGCATGGAGTGGAACAGGCTTGTAGCTTATTTATTGAGGTGGAGGGAAAAAAGGGATAACATAAACACCCGAACACCCGTAAATATGTGTAAGAAGGATCTCGATGGTAAAGAAATTGAGTTGGGGAATAATTGGAGAGTAGCTTGCTAGGGAGAATGTTGAGGAGATATGTTTCCATTTGGAGGGCATGATGCCAAAATGATGGTGGCATAGACGAGTGAGCAAGAAGAGTTCGGATCAAGTTATTGATTGCTCGAATTTTACGTTCGGCTTTGCCATTTTGTGGAGAAGTGTGAGGGAAAGAAAAACGAAACACCATACCATTAGTGTGACAAAATTTCTTAAAGGACTCATTATCAAATTCCCTCCCATTATCACACTGAAAACATTTAATAATTTTCTCAAATTGGGTTTGAATGAGTGCACTAAAAGATAAGAAAATGGAATGAACTTGTGATTTTCGTCTAATAGGGAATGTCCATAAGAAATTAGTGTAATCATCCAAGAGAAGAATATAATACTTATGACCTACCGAATTTAAAATTGGTGAAGTCCACAAATCACTATGTATTATATCAAAAGACTTTGTAGTGAAAGAATTCGAAATAGAAAAAGGCAACTTAACATGTTTCCCAAAAATGCAAGATTGACAAACACTATAACATGAAGTTTGTGTATAGTCAATAAACTTATTATTCCTAAGGGAGCGTAAAACAAGTGCTCCCGGGTGACCCAAACGATTATGCCATAAAACAGGAGAAAGAGCTGCAAAGTTGGATGGAGAGGTGAAGTGATGCCTGGTGGTTGTGGTGATAGGATATAGATCCCCAGTGCTATCACATCTCATTAGCGGCATCCCCGTCTGAAAGTCCTTCACAGAAAACCCAAAAGGATCAAACTCAATGGAAACATTATTGTCAATGGTGAAACGACGCATAGAGATCAAGTTTTTAATGAGTTTAGGGGCATGTAGGACATTGTTTAAAGTGAAAGGTGGGTGAGGTGGGGAAATGAATGTTTGTCCATAACCACGAATTGGAATTTCCTGTCCACTGCCAATAATAATATTTTTGTGATTGCTCATATTATAATAATACGAGAGAGTACCTTGAGATGCAGTCATGTGGGAGGTTGCGCCGGTATCCATGTACCAGTTTGCATCAGGAACAGTAAGAGACAAATTGTGCATTGCCGCATCAATGTCGGTAGGTGCATAGCTCAAAGGAGGGGGCACTTGGGCATTGTATGCCTGGGGGGGACGATTGCCTAGAATTCTGGGCTGAGAAGCAGGAGGTGGATGAGGCCATGATGAGGTGGGGTAAGGACAAGGCGAAGCAGTCCATGCTTGTTGTCCCCAAGACCCCCACGGTGGGTATGGTACCCATCGGTATGGTCATTCTGCTTTCGCTGCCGCCACGGACGTCATTGTGGTTCTTTATCCACCATGTTGTCGCCCATCGCCATGGTTGCTGCTACCACGACCTTTTCCTCTACCGCCACCATTTTTCCCCCGATTAGTGGTGCGGTTTGGACCACGTTTCTGACCAGTATTATTGTGGTTTGATGTATTACCAGAACCTGAAAGAAAACTTCGACCATAGCCAGATGCATCATCATTGGAACTGTTGGCAGTGAGGAGGGCGGTGCCAGCGGCGGCAGCCTGTTTAGCCTTGCGGGTTTCTTCAAGGATTAACTTCGATCGTGCCTCGTAAAAAGGCAATAAAGGATCACTCTGTTGAATGAAGGTAACAACACCATCATAATTCTCATTTAAACCCGCAATTAGCTGAAGAACTAACCTTTGATTTGAAATCGGTGCGCCAACATTAGAAAGTTGATCAGCAAGCATTTTGAGTTCTTGGCGATAGGCCGAGATGTTAGGATAATTATCCATATGAACGTGAGTGAATTTGTTTTCCAAGTAAACGACACAAGAATGTTTGTTATCCTGGAAAATATTTTGCAATCCCTCCCATGCTTGCTGTGCAATTGAATCCAGCTCCAGGATGGTGTGCAAAAGATCGTTGGAGATCGTACCATAAATCCATTAAAGGACTATTTCATCCAAGCGCGACCATAAATCATTTGTAGCATGTTCTTTTCCCTTCTCAGTTGGCTGCGATTTGGGTGGGATAATATGATCAATAACTTGGTATGCTCAGCAATGGATTTTAAACAACTCCACCCAGGAAGAATAGTGTCCCTTTTCCATCTCTAGAGTAATGGGGATGAAGTTCTTGACATTAGTGAGGGCAAGAGCATGATGGAATTTGGTTTGTTCGGCCATTGATATGAGGAGAAGAAGAGAGAAGGACGGGAAAGGGAGGAGGAAGGAGGTGAGAGGTGGTGGAGGTTGCTGGGACGGCTAGGGTTAAAACTAGGCTCTTGATACCATGATAGAAATTCACCGTGTCTATTCTCATTCATTTGGTGAAATATATACATGAGTACATGAGTGTTAGTAGGCTACAATTGAGGTGACTGAGGCTACAATTGAGGTGATTGTTATTTACATTCTAATAATAAAAGATACATTCTAATACTAAAAGATTTATACAGAGATTATTTCCATAATCTAACAAAAAAAAATGAGAAGGTAACAAATTAATAATCATCAAAAGAATTAACCAAAAATTTTAAACTACAATTACTATTTAGTATATAGTTAAATACTCTTAGACTAACAATTGTAAATTAGTATTTGTAAGAATGTAATTTACTAGTCTCATTTCTTAGTTTTAAAAAATTTATTAATATAAAAAAAATTATTTAATTATTACAGTATAACCGAAAACTGAACCAAAAAAATCGGTACCGACTTTGTACCGAACCGGTACCAAAATTGGTTATTCAGTACCGATACCGGTTCTTGATTATCCGGGTTTTTTGGTTCGGTATCGATTCGGTTTTTTCGATACCGGTTCAATTTTTTACCGATGAGCACCCCTACGTTTAGCCCATCCTTAGAAAAGTTGACAAATTTGATTATAATCTAGAAAGTTTCATTTACACTAGTCCGAAAAATACTCTACTTATGTGATTACCACGGTTAGAGGCACATGAGGTTACTTAGATCCAGATTATTTAACCACCAGAAAATTGTCAAAGAAATCAGATGTTTACGCTTTCGGTAGTGATGCACAATAGGCCGGCCTGGCCTAATCCGGCTTAAGTCTGTCGGGCCTTAGCCGTCGACCAGGCCAAGTCATGCCTTGATTTTTTAACTGCAGGCCGGGTCGGGCCAGGTTTGGAACAAAAAAATATGACCTGTTGAGGCCTACAGGCCAGGCCGAGCCAGGCCTCATTAGGACCAAGTAAGCCCCTCTTTACTTAAAAAATTTAAACTCAAATTCTCCTCCATTTATTGAAGAAAGGTGGGACAAAAAATATTTTACTAGACTATGTGGGACTAAGCCAGGCTTGGCCTCCATTTATTAAATTAAGGCAGTACAATTTTTTCTATTAGATTATGTGGGACTATGTCATGCTTAGCCAAACCCAACACAAGCTCATGTGCATTGTACTTGAAAATTTTGGAATTGACCTCTCCTCTATTTATAGAAGAAAAGTAAGGACAAGAGATGTTAACTAGACTATGTGGGACTTTGAAACAAAAATGCAATTGAACTTGTTCAAGATATCTTTCCTTTTGCTGCATGTAGAGTATGTTTGTTGAGCTCCTGGACTAGATTGAGGGCCAAAACCATAATTTTTGTTCAAGGTCTGGATGAAGCAATTGCATGGACTAAAGAGAAGTTTCAATCATATATCTCACTAGAAGATTGGAGCATGAAACAACATGAGAAAGCACTATCTGTAGAAAGTCATGTTGTGCTTCACTTTCTAGATGGGCAGATAGATGGATGTGGATCATTGCACTTACAAGAGGTAAAATTTAGTTTTATGGAACAAAAGTCATATTTGATTAAAAGGAAAAAGAAAATAAAATGCTGGTAGATCTGTCTATGAAAAGAAAACTAAACAAAAAAATGACGGTGATTTGTGCAAGAGGCCCTTCCTATGTATAATAACATATAGCTTCATATATCCATCCAATAGTAGACGAGAAAAGGGGAAACAAAAAACACTATATATCACCCTGCCATGGTTCCATTTGGTTTTTGAATCCATCGAGGGAATGGAAAGAAAATGCAAAAGAGTGCCTTGTTGAGTTATCTTTCAAAGCAAAGGGTTTGCATTAAAATATTTGTATGTCATTTGCTTGCACCTTGGAGCATATGCCTAACAATATGCATATTTTAGAATGATAAGGTCACTGATACGCATGGACAGTCTATTAATGGTGGAGGTGGATGTTTGCTGGAGACGGATGAGTGTCGGTGATGTTGAGGAGGTGCGGTGGTGGTGGTAGTTGAGGTGGGCATTGGTAACACTTGGTAAAGAGTCCAATACTTTATGAGAAGGATTAAAGAAATCCTACCCAAGTTGATTTCATTCATTGATTCTGCATTGACAATAGTCAGTAGTAGTGGCCCATAGTCTATAATCTCAAAGTCCCACATCGAATTGAACATAAGACTTCACTCTATAATAGCAATCCTAAAGTATAATGTTTATCTTATAAATGTTAAGTCCCACATTGAAAGGGGGATGCAAGTATAAGGAAGATTTCCTTATAAAAAGACTTGCTAGTATTACGGTATTGCCCAACTAAAGATTTTAGGCCGGATTAGGTAGCTGGCCAGTCCAGGCTACAAACCAGGCTGGTCCAGGCTAGAACCAGGCCGTATGCCAGGCCATGCCAGGCTTTTTGGAAGGCTAGGCCAGGCCAGATACGAGTCATTAATTCATGGTCTGTTCTTGGTCTAGCAGTAGGGGCCCGATCGGCCCAAAGCTTTGACCAGTAGAGAGCTTTGACCGAGTTGGGCTCAGTAGGATCAAGGCCAGCCTCGTGTCGCAGCCATTTGTGCACCACTAGCTTTCGGGGTGGTATTGTTTGAATTGTTGTCCGGAAGGCGAGTATTGGATTTAACAAATAGTCATTGTTAACGCCAAGATCCGTCTCCTCACCTAATTACTGAACAACCTAATTACTGAATAGCGAGCTAAATCCTACACAGAAAATGGACAAACACACTGAGGAGCCTGATGGTCGGGGTTGTCGAGGGATAACTCCAGTGTGAGAATAAGTACATGTTGAAGAAAAGGTTGACAATGAAGGCACGTTACTTCTTTAATGCTTATATGCAGTGGTGGAACCAGAACATTTTTAGAGGGGGGTCATAATACAGCAATAAAAAAATTATTTATTGACGCTTGCAGTGCTTCTTTCAAATTTATTTTGCTCAATTATAGTATTTCACAACATCCTATTCCAACCAATGTAAACCTATAAGTTGCGAGTCTAATAACAGTGTGTGTGTGTGTGTGTGTGTGTGTGTGTGTGTATATATATATATATATATATATATATATTAATTTCTCCTGAACTATGAGATTATTAATCAGACTTTGAATTTTTTAGTCAATTGATTAGCTACTTTTATAGATAAATTACAAATTATAATATTATATATTCAAAACCTTATATTGTGGTTCTAGTCATCTTCTTTGGAGACAACTGAGAATAGTCACTCAAAGTAAGAAAATGAATTAAGTTATTCTCATTTACAAAAATATTGATACCAATGTATGATTAAAGTCAATAAGACAAATGAGTGTAACATTAATTAATTAGTTATCAAACTTATTTAACATTATTTTATCTTATAGTAATATTGTTAATTTATTATAGGTGAAAAGACATAAAAAAAATTAATATCATCTCATAACAAATATTAAATTTAACTAATATTAACATGCTTCAGATTCCAGGGTTGGGGTCATATGACCCGCCTCGCCCCCTAGTTCCGCCCATGCTTATATGAGACAGAGTCATTACCTGTGATTTAGGGTTTAGCCATGTATTTATAGTGTACCCACACTGTCTCCATCACGCCCGTCCCGAGTAAGAATAGGACTCCTTAGAGCATTAATAGCAGTTTCTCTAATCAATTCTCTATCTCTAATTTTAAAGAATACATCAATAAATCATTATCCAACAGTTTTCTTATCCTTATTTAACTCTCTATTTTAATCCGTATATAGGATTTTACTCCCCAGTGTGAGGGAATCAAAAGACCATTCTCTATATATACAAAATGACATTTCACACCCCCATTTAAATGGATAATTCATCAATTATACACATCTTGACATTTTTTTACTACATTATTTTTAAAGTATAAACTTAATATTGACTTTTTTAAAAATTAATTTTAACGTATTCAAATTTAAAATTAATATAAATTTATTTAATTTATGTCAATATAATTATAAATATTATAAAAGTAGTATTATTTATAAAATTTATTATTTTCAAAATTTAAATGAATCATATTAAATTTAAATTTAAAACTATCATAAATTAACTTTTTAAAAGTTAATATTGATCTTATGTACATTTGCAACTACAATCCATTCAATACTCACTTCATAAATTACTTAAAATTTAAAATAAAATAAAAATTATTTTACAGTGGAATATAATTGATAAATTATACTCTCTTTTATAAATTATAAGATTATTATTAATTTGATGTTTTGACGGTTGGAATTTTTAAATTTTAATTTTTAAATTTCAAATTTTATTTAAGAAATCAATATAAGAAACTTTGTTGGGTACATAGTGAAAAAATTAAATCCCTATTTTGCAAAATGACCCAATAGCACTGTAGAGTAGAGATAAAGATAAGAAAACTGTTGTGAATACTCTTATTACGTCAGTTACCATACTTAGATGGAATTCAATCTCCTTAGAATAGGAAGTCGAAATTAATCCGGACTGCCCCAACTCCATAAATGAGTTAGATTTGGTCTCCTTAAAAGGTAAGAAGTCACAAGTCAACTACGACTATAGAATATTTTGTCATGTGGCCCGGGCTCACTCAAGCCCACAAAATCATGCCCCAACAGTCATGACGACATTCAATACTCTCTGGCCCTTCGGGCTAAACACTGTATTAGAGAAAGAACACTTGATCAGCTGATCGATCCCAGACTGGAAATTGCAGGGAAATGTTTGCGGAAAAAGTCCAAGAGACGCCCAACAATGGCTGAAGTGGTGGTCAAGCTCGTTGAAGCTTTGAAGTTCCAAAACAGTATGGGTTCTTCATCGAGCAGTGACGAAATCCATGACTACGTTCCTGAGGTTTTTAACCTGAGCCCGTTTATCAGTCCAAGTTCTTCATCAGGAAATTATGCAGCCTGCCGATGTTGGTAACTGCAACGAAGGTTTATAAAGAATATGATTGATGAGAATGAATAGTATACACATGCTACTTATTG
The DNA here is from genome assembly GCA_020205605.1 of Panax ginseng. Taxonomy (NCBI): domain Eukaryota; kingdom Viridiplantae; phylum Streptophyta; class Magnoliopsida; order Apiales; family Araliaceae; genus Panax; species Panax ginseng. The sequence continues at coordinate 42,250,300 of CM035130.1, read as the reverse complement.
GCATTACGGTATATGTGTAGATCTGGAGGTCATTTACGGTATATGTGTAGGTTGGCTAGGGCAAAGAAGCTTTATGCAGTAGGCAGCTTCTTTGTTACATGATATAATAAACTTATTTTGTTCTGTGGTTTTATGCAATGAAGTTGTAGAAGTTTGCACATCAAGGTTCACACTCATCTTTGTCAAACTGGAACACTCTTTCTTGCCCTTTGTGCCTTTCTTTTGGATGTTTATGTGCATCACACTATTAAAGCAACAGAAAGACCTAAAATAACATTTTATTTTAACTAATTTACAACTTATTTTGACCTGAAAGTCATTTAAAAATAAGATTCTTATTACATACCTTTTCAATTTCGGGCCTTCGTGATTATCACCACTTGAGGTACATGTACATGTACTCTTCAAACACCGTCCTTGGTCCTCCGCATTCTAAGGCAATGATCAACAAAAAAGGCCTGAGCTCTACAATATACTAACCATCAAAAAAACATTAGGATATCCTGTTAATTCAATAACTTTGTTTGACAACACCAACTGCTATAACTTTAAATTACAAATCTGCATAAAACTCTCTGGAGTTCTGAAATTAGCCATCACTTTCAAAAGATCCATCGAAAAAATTTAAGTCAAAATGACTAATCATGGAACAGGGCTTATGTTAACCAAACTTGAATGTACAAATCCTCCCTTGCATCACTAACTTGAAATAGGGGAAAATCCCTATTTTCGCTGAAAAATGACACCTTACCAGAATCCTGTTAGCTATTTTGTAGCAAGGAAGCTGCATTCTACACCTTGCTGCAAGATACAAAACAATAGACCACCACAACCAAAAGTTAACCCAAATAATCCATACACTGAAAAGATTAAAAAATAATAATAGAACCACAACCAATGGACAACAGAAATAATGCCGAAATTTATATATCCTCATATAATGCAATGTATTTACATATAAATTAGGATAAATTAGGATCTCTACATCTCAACTCCACCTAACTTGCATTCAACTGCTTTCTCTTACTGTGGTTCATAATTTACACCCAACATAAAATCTTTTCAAATTATGCAACATCTATATATACTCCGAAACTAGGCATTTCAAAATCACCCGAACGAACTCTAGCTTGTCTTCCTAAAAGATTCCTCAACGTTCAACTACTAACTACAAACTGTAAGCGGAATATACGCAGAGGACAGCCAAGCAAGATCTTATTCAGCTTCAGCTTTATTTACAACTACTAGAATCTCCCGTCAGAAACAATGCTCCAGGGTCATAATTTACTGGGTCCACAATCAATATTTGCTGTACAGCAATGTTTCCCTACAGGCTGGAATGTTCAGGAAGAGTGCGAAGACAATACAGCCATGTGCCTTTCTGTAAATAAAGCATTAATCTCATTAATAATGAAGCTTAATTCTAGTAACTGAACTGTAACGTAAAAGATGTAAAATAAGACTTCATGTAAGAAAATGGTTCCTCACCTCCAGCAGTTACAAGCTTTTCTATACGAGAAACAATATGTTTGCCATAAGTATACCTCTTCAGAGAATTCAAGTGCACTTTAATGCGAGAAAGAATTAGTTCACGGCTCTGATCATCACAAGTCTCAATAACTTTCTGCACAACATAGTTCCCAAAGGGATCTTTCATAATAGCCTGCATTTTGCATTTCAAAAGTTTTGGTTACAGATTGAGCAGGAATATAGATGACAAACAAAATGGTCTCAATCAAAGCTTTAAACCATCAATGAGGACAATTACTTTGCATATGAGGGTGCCATGCCTCACATGTTTGTTAAAAGCAAAAGAATGTTTAGCTTCAAATTGTAATAAAATCTGGAACTAACCTCGCACAACTACATGGAGATAACAAGGCGTGAATAGTTGATAAATGATCAGATAGCACTAGCTATCAAGGGTATTTGAAGGTTGGAATATTTCATAACTGATATTGAAAAGCCTGCAGTTTTATTAGGTAAAACTAGAAGGTTTAACTGATAAACATTGAAAAAAGAGAGAAGCCCACCCCAATTGAAGTGGAAACCAAGACAAAAAGAGTAACATTTAACAAGTGATTCCCTCATTAGGCATGTAACACAATGCGATAAAATTAATATAATTTCTTTTATTGAAAAAAAATGAGTTGCCTCATTCATTTTCTTTTCTTATTTCTCATCATGGGAAATATATTCCAATAGAGTACAAGCAGTGAACCTAGGCCTTCATAGATATAAAATCATCTTAGCCTGATTCCGGTCAATAGAATTCTAACTCTGGTGAAGAGATGGACTTGTTGAAAAAGAAATGGACTCTCTTAAATAATATCAAGACTTTGCCACTTTGTAATTACTACTTACCAATTGTCGATAAAGCAGGAAATCCTCTTTTATTCTGCTCTTATTAGTTGACACTAACTAATTAATTACATAAAACTGGTCCAAAAATGAAAGGGTGGGAAATGTACAATGCACGAACAAGGTGAGAAGAAGGAATAAGAGTACCTATCTCCGCAAAGAATCGGTAAAGAAGCACACACAAAAGCACACAATTTTAATCTCAAATCAATATATTCAATAATCTGTAATAATGAAGTATTACAATGCTTAATACTTGGGGATTAAGTAAAAAACCGTATTTTAAAAAAGAAACAATCTTTTAACTAAAATCTACTACTACAATAAAACTCTCCTAATTAAAATATACTACCATATTTAATAATCTCCTAATTAAAATCTACTACCATAATTAAAACTTCTAGAATACCCTACTAAATAATTACATTAATAATCCAATATTTATCTCTAAATAGCAATACAAAATTATTAATAAATTTCTTGATTTTCCTTTTCCGTACCGCATCATTCTCCTTGCCTTTGAAAAAAACTCGTCCTCTAACAAAACATGTGCATCCTATGTTTCAATGTCATGAACACAAATGTTGAGAATAACAATGACATAATATAGAAATTTGAAATAGCTTGGGACTCGAATGTATCAACCGGAAAGAGAAAATCAACATGGTTGACCACAACTTTATCTTCGTTGATGTTTTCACATTTAGGGTCAAACTTAACTTTAATTTCCTCATTGCAAACCATATTTGAATCTGCAAGTTGTTCAACACACTTAACTTCCGCTTCATGATTCTCACAAGTATCAATATGTGAGAGTACTTACTCTTATTTATCCTCATCAACTTCATATTGGTTATTCATATGTTTAAGTGTTGTGAGACACTCATCAATTATCTTGTAAGAATTTATTTTGTGGGTCTCCTCTTGTGAATGTGTCGCTTTAGTTGAATAAACACAATTAGGATGAACATTTCTTTGCGCTTGAACAAAATATGGACGAACATAGCATGCGGTTATGTACTCGTAATATGCCTTTAAATTTGCACAACTTGTTTCAGAAAATGCAAACTCATCGCATACTTTCCAATACTCGGTACTATACGGGACGCAAGAAGTTGCTCGTATGTGACAAAAGTTCGATGATCAAGTTGCTTTATTTTAGTAGGGGCTGAATTGAAAATTTCAGAAACTTAAGAGGGTTGAATTAAACATCGGGAGCTAAATTGAAAACTTCAGAAACCTTGGGGTACCAAAATGTAATTCGTCAGCAGGTGGACCTATACCCGTAACGTTATAGCAGTTTTTTTTTATGTTTTTTTTCTTCCAGTTTTGGTATAAGTTTGAGACTACATTGTCGTCTCAGATATTGGTGTCAATTTTCTAGCAAACTTCAACAATTGAAGGAGACCAAAAAATTAGGGTAGAAAGGAATTGGGTTAAATCAAAGATATCGAAATGTTTTTTGCTTTGATATCATTATGATGTAGGACAAGGTGGGAAGAAGTAATAAGAGTACCTATCTCGGTACAGAATCGGTAAAGAAACACACAACTTTAATCCAAGTCGATATATTCAATCATTTGTAAAATAATGAAGTATTACAATGCTTAAATAGAAAACTCAATACTTGAGGACCAAGTAAAAAACCCTAACTAAAAAAGGAACAATCTTCTAACTAAAATTTACTACTACAATAAAACTCTCCTAATTAAAATCTACTAACATAATTAAAAATTCTAGAATACCCTATTAAATAATTATATTAATAATCAAATATTTATCTCTAAATAGCAATACAAAATTAATAATAAATTTCTTGATTTTCCTCTTCCGTACCACATCATACTTGACCAGATAATGTAGGTTTATATACTGTCCAAACCATCAACTTTTTTTCAGATAAAGAATATTTCAACTTTTTGAGAGTTTAACAATACCAAAGCCTCAATTAAAATTTGGAGGTCATGAATACCTGTAGGGGCTCATTTTCATCTGTGGAACCAAGCATCTCATTCACCAAAAGTTGACGCTCTTCTGGACCCCCAAAAGTTAAGCACTTTTCAACAACATTAGAAGCAAACTTCTGCTGACTCATCTTTACAATTTGTCCTGTGAGCTTTTCAATGATAAAAGATCGTTCGTGGGGTTTCCCATGTTGCAGGGTATGCTGACCAAGCAAAATACAAAGGTTATCGAGCAGAAATAGTAGAAAAAGAAACTTTGCATATAAGAGTAAACTGTAGAAACAAGAAAAAGGTAAATCAAGGAACAAACCAAGGAAGTCAACAAAAAGTATATTACATGTTAGTAGACATCCCTAAAGCGATCAAGTCTATTTTTGATAGTGGCGGAAGAGAAGAAAATGCAACGCTCAACTCTTACTGAAAAATAGTAATTAGGATGGTTAAACATGCATATTATGGCAGACTCTAAAAACAAGTAAATGTTCAAGAATGAAACAAAACAAAGACAGAGAAGATATTATACAAGTCAGTGGATATGCTTAAAGCCAGTTTTGATAGTAGCAGAAGATAAGAAAATAGAACGCTCAACTGTATACACTCTTTAAGAAAAACTTACTCGATATAGCTAAACAATCCTTTCTAGACACACTTAGTTCTCTCTAGGACACCTTCTAACTTTGGGTCATAGGGCTTACACTTTTCTACGTTGCCTTTACTAGTTCTGACCATCCTATTTGAAGTACCACAGATATAAATTCATACAAACCCTTATCAGTGCTTGAAGTGATCTCCTGTGATACATGACTGAAGCAATATTAAGAAAGACTCTCTTTAACACAGAAGAGAAGAAATATATATATATATATATATATATATATATATATATATATATATATATATATATATATATATATATATATATATATATATATATATATACACACAAAAAGCTATGAGTACTCAACCACATAAGTGCAAAAGGAAAAAGAGTAATTAACCATATCAATGCATAAAGCCAGCAACCCAGTGCACTAACTTGCGAGCCTCGATGCAGAAGACAGACATGCATCACAACATCTAATAGGCAGGTTGACTACCTGAAGAACATAATTTCCATACTGATCTTGTGCTAGTGTACACACTGAAAACATGATTTAATCCATTATAATTTGTTGTGTATTTGGATCATCACAGTGCTCAAGAACCCTCTGCAGACATCAAAGGGTGTTGTTGTACATTAATGGCATAAAATATACAGCATAAACAGAAAGACGAAAGAATTATTGAAACTGTATGACACGACAGCCATATGGATGGGTGGAGAGAGACACAACTTGCCCGAAAAAGGATGATACTATGAACCGAATTCGATCTTGAGGGACACATTCTATACACTTCTGGATAACATGATTACCATTCTGATCCCGAACACATTTCATGACAGAACATTGAGCTCTGCAACCATTTTGGTCTGCTGATCCACATCAACCACCTCCACTGCCTGTGATCAGAAATAACGCAACACGATTAAGTCCTGAAAAAAGAAACTGGGTCCTCTTGAAACATAAAAGCTTAACAATATATCTGATAACACTAGTCTTCACGAGATGAGGTAATTATGTCATCACTCCTTGCTAAATTTTTGGAAGGACATGATCAAAATCCCTATTCCTTTCCTCCCCACGATACTCACCCCACTTCTATTTCTTGACTTGGGAGAGTGATAACATGTTGAATATGTTTCAACATGTCATAGTAAAAGCAATTACGTAATAATTACAGAATAACAAGAAAGTTCTTAGATGCTATGATTAATTGTTTGATGAACAACATTAGGTGTTTTCTAAAATAATTAATCAAAAACAACTAGCACCAGGATCCCAAAAGAAGGACCCATCCACCAGCCTCTAACATATCTTATACTCCCTCATTATGTAATGTAATCTGATTATACTAGTCTTCACGGGATGAGATAATTATGTCATCACTCCGCATAATTTCTGAACGGACATGATCAGGATCCCTATTTCTTTCCTCCCCACGATACCCTCACAACACTTCTCTTTATCGATTTGTGAGAGTATGGAAACATGTTGAAGAGGTTTCAACATTTCATAGTAAAAGCAATTATGGAATAACAAGTTCGTTCTTAGATGAAATGATTAAATTGTTTGATGAACGATATTAGGTCTATCCTAAAATACTTAATCAAACCCAACTAGCACCAGGATCACGAAGGACAACCCATCCACCAGTCTCTAACATGTCTAATACTCCCTCAGTCCTTAATGTCCTATCCACTTTGACTTTACAAACAGCTTTAGGAAAATTAATTGAATGCTATGGCTTTAGTGATACTTTCTTACTTTCCAGTTTACCCTCATTGGTAACAAGTATTTGAAATTTCAATTAAATTTAATGCACTAACATGGTGTGAATTTAAGTAGCACAAATAAATTTTTGACTTGTCAAAGTGGAAATATTTTGGGACATCCAGTATCAATCCTCAAGAAAAATGTCCCGAAAGACTTCCACAATCTCTTTGACAATACAAAGTCTCATTCATTCACAACAGTAAAAAGAAAAATATGCCTAATATTTCCCCAACCTCATACACCAAGGAGAATTGGACTTTTACCACTAGAACAAAGCTCCATTAAAATTTTACAAGAACCCTTATACATTTAGGCTAACACTTTTACCAAGTGTATGCAACTTCATTGTATCTTCTACATTCTCATCCCTTTCTGCTTAATTCTCACATGCCAGATTACTCATGTTTCCGAAAGATCTACTTCACTAGATTACAATACTATATATTAAATAATGCATAAAACTATTAGTCACTAATTTATGGCATGCTAATCTCTATGAGTCTATTCCCTATATGCAGGATACTACAAGGAGACTTGAGTATTTAGAGTATTCTAACATTTTGTTTTTGATAAGTATGATTATTCAATTTAGAGTATTCTAAGATCAAATAAGGAAATCATATTTGCACCTGGCTAAACATAATAGTGAAGACTAGATAATTCTTTTTTTGGGTAACTTATCCTTTTCATATCGGGAAATGAAATACAATAGTCGGATTAATCTGGTAAGGTAAAATCAAAAACCAAAAGAACGTCCAGATAAAGCCTGAACATACACCTTCTGAATTACTCTGCAACCATACATTTGAAGACTCAGAGGCAAAACATGACCAATAAGTTGATTGGCCAACTCCTTCCTTTCGTTTTTGGTGCCATGCTCAAAAAACTGCATATTCAACAAAACAATATATGTGAATGAATTATAAACCATTACTAGAGCAGCTGTTAAAATGATTGGGCCAAAATAAAATATAAAAATACGTGCTTTCTGTATAACATAATTCCCAAAGACATCAGTCATCAGACTCCGAGCATGAGGAATTATCTGGGAAAATCTTCATTTTCTCTTCTGCTGAGGCAGTTTCAAGCTTCTGCTGAATAAATCGGCTACCAAACTGGTCCGTACTGATTACAGTAAAGGGGGAAAAAAACTCAGAGTAAATTCTGGATACTACATGAATTGAAATGGCCAGAAAAACATAATAAGCACACCTAAATTCAACGACATGATCAACAATGTCCGAAAGTTCAAAAGATTTGGATTTATTGTTCTTGATCTCTTCTAGTAATGATGCTGCAAAACTTCCTTCCACATTATTTCCAGTTTCTGGATGCCAGGACCCAGAGGATCCTCCCATTGGACTTTGCAACATAGATGTATAATTTGAAATTCGATCATTTGGAAACATAGGGCTTGCAGATCCCATTGACGGTACAGAATTTTCCATTAGGTTTCCTTTGTATGGCGTGGCAGGACCAAATGATGGTTTCCCGTAGTACTGATGGTTTAATCTGCCAGATGTAATTCTGTGCACGCCTAGAAGGAGAGTGAATAGGTTTAAAGGGATAAATAGTGAAAATTTTTTATAATTTTTCTCACATAGATATAATTAGAGGCATTCTACTACACTCGCTCTGCTTTAAATATCTCTGCTTTAGTGGCATGAATAACAAGAAGTGCAGAACGTGAATGATAGTTAAAGAGATAAAACAAAAATAAAAATCACACCAAGATTTTTACGTGGTTCAACCCCTATCCTCTAATCTAGTGGCCTAATCCACGTCCAATCCCAACTAGGATTGAAGACACTTTTTATTAAACTTAATATTCAATTAAATACAATAAAAAGAACTCCCTGTTACAAAGAAGTTTTCCACTGATGGACACATCTGCCTCTTTGCACCTCTCGCAACCTTTTCTCACCCATCGGAGACCTTTGCACCTCTCGCAACCTCGAAAGCTCTCTTTGAATGTAACCCTATCCACTACTGGATCGATCAAGCCAAACAAGCCTTGAACTTTGAATATGATAGAAGAAATTACAATAGACTTCTTATTTTTCAGCCACAAAGAATTATAGACAGTACAATGAATAGCTGGAAATAAACAATGAAAGCTCTCAATAGGATTCTTCTCTGTATAGCAACGTGAATTAGCTTCTTGTATTCTGCTCCTCCTTAGCCGTGAGATAAGACTATATATAAAGAGAGTCCCAACGGCTATATAATAAATGTTAGCAATAAATCAGATGATTTAAATCCCATAATATTAGCTACTAATATTGACCAACGGTTATGAACATAAGATAGAATAGGAAACTCATATCAAAGTTGGTATACCCCATGATATTAGCAATTAAAGAGTCCAACAGATTTGGTAAATCAAGGATATGATTTCAAGTTAAACCAAAACACCTTAAATAAAGGAACAAAGAGATATTTGATAAAGTTTACTAGCCAATCACTGAATAATAGTTACCTTAATAGTCTCCTATTCAAATTAGTCTCCTATTCAAATTAGAACAACCTGTATATTGCATTACAAAAACTAATACCATAGTAAACCAACTTTCTTAATAAAATTCAATTCAAAAACTGTTTTGACATAGTATATTAAGGAAATGATTTCCAACCATAATGAATTTTAAAGTATCTGAACTCATGCAATATTCTAATTTATATTAGACCATAATTCATGCACACATCTAATATATATACTTACATTAGTATAAAGATTAAGTCCAATTGGAATATCATATATTTCTAGCAGCTTGTTATACCCAACGAAAATAAGAGATTCAAAACAAATGGTATATCAACTAACTGATGCTAACGGATATAGAACCATAATTCCAATATTGAGCCAGCAAGAAATCAACATATAATAAATTTAAATCATCCCAAACAATTTAAATCAAATTCATAAACCCAATAATATTGTCATCATTAAAATCATAAAATATATAACCTAACACCAGATTTACCTAGAACTGAAGACTCGTACAGTTGTTTCTGTTGAGCAACCAGTGTAGAAAGATACGATTTCTGAAGACTTTGCAAATCTCCTGGCCAAAGGAAGCACCTGAACTGTTCCCTCGTCGAGAAGGGTCACCTCGGAAAGCTGCGGCATGCATTGCATAATCAGAACATTGCTGCAAGTACTGAAAATAGCGTGGATCCATGACCGGAGAATGGAGGTCAGACCCCGCCTGGTTGGTACTTCTCAGATTTAGCCCATTTCCAGTATCACTCAAAGTTGCAGCTGAAAATTCATTGCAAACATCAAATTTTTTTAATGGTGTGATAATGTAATGATATGTCGCAAAAGAAAGCAAGAAGTATAAGAAACAGCTTTAAGTTGATTATTACCCGCATTTTTAAGCTTCTCACCAGCAGAATATAAATTATGCAAATCACCAGAAAAGTCCATATGAGGGAAACTGTCAGCTTGATAATGCTTGTTAGAACCTTCCATACTCGTAATGCCAGAAAATTTTGTTGACTGAAGATTGGCAGAGGAAGATGTTCGTCTGGGAAAGTTCGCATGTTCATTTAACCCTAGCTTTACAGCATTCAGATCTGTGACAAGTCCATTCTCCTTCAGTGAATCAACATAGTTGGTAGCAAGGGCCAACTTTTCAGCTCTGGACTTGTCAGCAAACTGCTGCTTCAAATTTTGTCTATAACCATTTGGCCTATCAAATAGCTTACTTGATTGTTTAACACAACACTTTGGGGGCTGAGACTGTAAAAGACCATCTCCACCATGTTTTGACAGGGTTAGGCCAGATAAAGACGCTGAAACATCAACAAGATCAGTCATACTAGAAGAATGACCATCTAGGGCATTTAAGCCAGAATTTTTATTCTCAACCGGAGAAATCTTCCCATCAACAGGAGCCAGACTAGGACTGGGGGATCTGCCAGCAGGATGACCCACAGCAGATGAAAAAGAATGAGGCATTGCTGAACCATAGTTCTGAACTTTATGCAGGCATGCAGGAACTGCCCCGGGATGCAAGTCCACGGTGGATGTTGGTCCATTAAATAACTCGGATGAATGAGAACAAGAGACACTTGTTGCATCAGCTATTTCACCAATTGAGTTACGGCTTGCAGGCCGTGAGAGGCGACCTGACAAGGAAGCAGGTTGCTCAAGTCCTTCCTGAAAAAGGACTAAATTAATAATAAAAATAATAAAAATGCTCATTTCAGTTAGCAACCAAGTCTCAACTTTAAGGTTAGGATGTGATGTGACAAGATTAATATTTTAAATTCAGAAAGAAAGAAAGAAAGAAAAAGAGCTGGCCCGGAATCTAATGGAAGAATTTCTCATCAATTTTAACAATAGCATATAGTGTTCCAGTACAAGTTCACTACCCACCAAAAAAGGTATCTAATGTTAAATGAAATGTTCTCAATGTAATAACACATACCCGAAAAGACCAACTAAGACAGCATAAACACCTTTAATATCAAGTTAATGAACTTGTTGATATTCTCACATCAACATGCCTTTAGTTTTGGACCCTTCCTTCCTATTATATATGTTATTACATTAACTGGCAGTGTTAATTTCTTATTACACACATCTTTTAATAAGTTTGATATAAGCACATTTTTTACAATAAGTGTGAATAAGAACGTATTTTCTTTGTCCATTAGAATTTCACGTATTTCAAATAAAATTTGAGGAAAATGAAGAATATTATAGCTTTTTTGCACAATAACAACTTTTAGTTACATGACATGCTTATTGTTTGCATGTCCCACACTCCCACCATAAAATGAAATAAATATCCCATATCTGTATACACTAATGTCAGTTCTTACACAAGTACTTCAGCATTAAGCAAGCCCACTTATCTCATATTTCTATTTTAGTGTATTCCATGAAAAATCATTGTCGTCTTTGTCAAAACCCAAGCTAGCATGATTGTAGCAAGACTTTGCAGACGAATGAGCTGTTTTCAACAAATCCATATATGGTAATGGATGCCTGATGAATCCACAGGTTTCAGCCTCAGAATGCCCTTCGTGCCTAAAAGTTAGTTCAAGGGCTTTGATAGGGAAATGCACGCACTTGTTGTCGTTTCAGATGTGATCAGAAAGCTTTTTTTCAAGCATAGAGAATATGAGGAAGATGCGGAAGTTCCTGTTAGAGTTGTAAGTGCAGGAGCAGTGAACATGACTCTTGCAGAAGGAAAAAATGCGGTAAAGAAGAGTTCCAGGAGTACGAGTTCATTCCACTATAATAAATAGCAGTAGCACGTGCTTCCCTAGTAGCAGGAAAGGAGGATAGAATTAATGCGCAACCTTCTCCCCAAGGCCTACTCGCTCCTCTTGGATTTGGTAGAGATACTTTAGAGTGAAGAGCTAACCTATCCCTTGCTTTGACAGTTAGCAGCCCATGAGAATGGCACTTCCACTTCCCTTCTTTAAAGATCAAAATTTGGTTACCAACACAACTCTGAGTTAACTATTTCAGAGCTCTATTCCTTGGTTTCTCCCAACGCCATTTAGTCGGGCGAGAGGAAAATAAAGTGGTAATGTGGTCTCGATGGGAGAATTCCAATGAGATAAAGTGATGTAGGATGGAAATTGATGAACAAATAATTAATTGGAAATGGTAAATTAATAAGGAAAATTAAAAGAACTAGGGTGATCCAACTGCAGGAGAACCACTACTTTTCCGACCGCAAGAGGGAGAAAAAAGGTATTGATCGCAATCAATAATTAGAATAATTTCAATATCAAAGTATGTTCAATAATCTGCTATCACTTACATATTTATAATAAAAAGAAACTCTAATAATCCTAAACCCATTAACAATTGGGCCTCTAAATAAATAACCAAATATTGAAATAAACCAATAACTAACAAGTCCACGAATTAAATAAATAAATAGACACTGATAAATAAATAACTAAATAGCGAATCATCCACGACGACGATGACTTATGGGTCGATCCCCCTATCAAATCCCCCCGGCTGCGAAAATGAAGTCTTTGACAAAGTGAAAGCCTAGTATCTCTCAAAAAAGTCTGGATCAAGCCGACGGAACTCCTTGGCACTAAGTCATGTTCACCAAAAACTGACGGCAACCACCCTTCCTGGTTGACACAACCCTCTCATCAAACACATCCTCTATAACCTCTGTTATACGATGTATAGGAACAATAGGAGGTGCAGGTGGAACAAGTAAAACTCATTAGGGTTAGCAAGTGTAGGCGAAATAGGGAAAGAAGTAGGAGAAGTGGAAGAGGGGTGGAATCATCAGAAGGCCCATGATAAGGAGTAAGGTCTTCCACATTGATTATAGGACCAATACCCATATCACTCAGAAGATCCAACTTGTTTGCATTAGTACTAACCTTCTTTTCGAACTCGAAATGGACTCATGCTCTTAGCATGCACTTTCTTCCATCAGCCAGAAGGTAATCTCTCAGCACGGTGTCGTAGCATCACTCGATCATTCTCATTAAACGCTAGATATATGCGATGAACATCTGCAACAGACTTATAATTTTCATTGCTCAAAATAATTTTCTTTCTTATGTTAGCATGCAAACCATGAATGTAATGCGCAAAAGACTCTGCAAACTCACTAGCCCTATATGCAACGGGAAGATGAGCTAAATCAACAGGTTTCCTAGGTTCATAACCAGTGTAAGCCTGAAAATGACTAGCTCCAGTCGAACGATTAACTGAGCTATTATATGCAAACTCAACCATAACCTTATCCCATGTAGACACATGATCACCTACAAGACAACGTATCAAATTACCTAAATTTCTATTAACAACCTCAGTCTGACCATTGGTCTGGGGATGATACAAAGTAAAAAACTTAAGCGTGGTGTTAAGTTTCTTCCAAAGAGTTTTCCAAAAATAACTCATAAATTTTGCATCTTTATTAGAAACTATAGTCAACAGTAACCCACACAATCTCATTACCTCACTAAAGAAAATTATGGCACTATGTGAGGCATTATCAGTTTTGCTGCAAAGAATAAAATGTGTAGTGAAACGGTCTACTACAACAAAAACTGAATCATGACCCCTCTAGGTCCTTAGTAACTGCAAGACAAAATCTATGCTAAGATCTTCCCAAGATGCATGGGGAACCGGAAGTGGAGTGTACAAACCCATGTTCTGCTTCCTACCCTCAACAGTCTGACATGTTCGGCACTCAGAAACAATACGAGTTACATCCCTCTAGAGGCTAGGCCAAAAGAACATATCCTCAACCATGGTAATGGTCTTATCTAGACCAAAGTGTCCAACTAAACCTCCCGTGTGTAACTCCTACAATAAATACTCATGCATCAATGTACTAGGAATACACAAGCAGGTGCCCTTAAAAAGATATGAAAATCACTAGAGAGTGGGGAATTAGGATTATCTAGGGAAACATAAATGTCACTAAAGTCTCGACTAAAGAATACTCCTGGATAAACTCTACCCACCTAGCGTGTTGATAACTTAACTTCTTTTGGGAGTTAAGGTACTGAAGTGCTTGATGATCAGAGTAAAGAACAAACTCCCTATGTAACAAATAATGTCAACAATACCTAAGCACCAAGGCTATAGCATAAATCTCCCTATCATAGGTAGTATCCCTACACCTGAAGTGTCGCATACTACCTAAAACACTTTACTAAAGTCTGGTAGTACGAGAACAGGTTCATGTGTTAACCTATTCTTGATTTCCACAAAGGCTTTGGTAGCCGATTTAGACCAAACGAACTCTCCCTTTTTCAAACAATCAGTGATGCGAGCCATAATGGTATTAAATCCTCTAATGAGCCTCCTATAAAACGTAGCTAGCTCATGGAAGCTTCGAGCTTCGTGAATATTAGAAGGTTCAGGCCACTCATTAATAACCTTTACTTTATTCTTCAAAGTAACATAGAGTTTTCTCACGTAGAAGAACTGCTAGAATCTCTCGCAAGCGAAGTGCTCATTTCGGGTTTTACTATAAATGAGACTGTCATCAAAATAGACCACTACAAACTTGCCTATGAAAGAACATAGCACCTGATTCATAACTCTTATAAATGTGTTGGATGCATTGGTTAAGCCAAAAGGTAAGACTAACCACTCATAAAATTTGTCTCCTGTCTTAAAGACAGTCTTCCACTCATCTCCCTCTTGGACGCGGATTTGGTGGTATCCACTCTGCATGTCTATTTCGGTGAAAACACGAGCTCAAATCATTATATCTAGCATGTCATCAAGCCTAGATATGGGAAACCTATACCTGATGGTGATTTTATTTATGGCTTGGTTATCACAACACATCCCAAACTCCTATCAGCCTTTTAGGGGTGAATAAGGCTGGAACAGCACAAGGGATAAAGCTCTCTCTAGCAAAGTCTTTCCTCAACAACTCACCTACCTATCATCTCATTTCAGTATGCTATGTGAGATGCATCTTATAATGTGGCAGGTTAGGTAAAGAGACCCCGGAACAAGGTCAATGGCATGTTGGATGTCACTAAAGAGGTGGTCACTCATCGAGCAACTCACTAGGCATAACATCGAAAAACTCATGTAGAATCTGCCTAACATCACTAGTAATCTCTCTAGTACTGTCCTCAAGAACATATCTCAACTCTCTAGCTACCACCGCACACACAACCTTCTCCTCCAACACACTCCGCTCAAACTCCTTTCTATTAAGAATATAGAGTGATTTGGTTTGTTGGGTAGGTAAGCTAGTCTCCTTTGGTTGACTCTTGGACAACACTCGGGGTCTCACAAGTGCTAATGACATTTTCTGCCCCTTGTGTGTAAACACACATGTTTATCCTACCATAATGAGTCGCATCACGGTCATATAGCCAAGGTCGCCTTAATAGAATATGTGCAACATCCATAGGAAGGACATCACACCAAATAATCTCCTCATAGCCTTGAAGGTGGCTTGGCACTCTTTGACACAGGAATGGATGTCTTGTTGACTTAGGCGACACTATAAGGCTGGGGATGTGGTTATGCCTTTAGCTTCATCCGTGGTAAAGCGGACTCAGAAACCACACTTAAGCAACTACCCCCATCAATGATTAACTTAGAAGAGACACCACCTACTTTGTTGTAGGTCTGAAATATGGTGGTTCTCCACCAATCACCCTTTCTCCTATGACTCATGAAAGCGCACCTCATAACACCAACCTGATTACCTATCTCCTCTAGGTGCTCATAAGCTTATTCATCCTGCAAGTCATACTCACCCCGACAATATCCTCCTCCTCTTTTGAAGTTTCTCTTACTATTGTTTACCCATTGAAGATTGCGATTGGGGCACTCAAAAGATTTTTGCCCTAACCCCTGGCACGTAAAGGACCTCTCATGGGAAGTAGAGTGAAAGGTGGGTGAAACTACACCCCTCCCTTTGCCACAAGATGGCCCAGCTACAATGTTACTAGCCCTAAAGGACGCCTGAGAAGTGGGGAAAGGTCTATTCTAGAAATTTTGACTATAACGACCGAGAAAATCAAATTAAAATTTTAATGAATTTTATTTGATTATATTGAATAAAATAAGATTATATGGATTTATCGTGTGTAATGTGTTTAAAGGTCATTCTCTGACCTAGGATGAATGAATGATGTTAGTGTTCTGGCTATGTGCTAGAATTAAATACAGTAAAACCCCTATTTAGAAATACTCTATATAAGAATAACCTCTATAATATTATAAAAAAAATTGGTCCCAATTTGGGCCAGTTATAAATAGGAATAACCTCTAAATTGTAATATATTATATACTTTTAAGTCCCGTATTAAGAAATTATACCTCTATATAGTAATAATTTCATATATATATGAGAGAGACAATATTAATTTTAAAAGACTACATTTTCTATAAAAGACTACATTTTCTTTAAAGAACTACATTTTCTTATAAAAGACTATATTTCCTATAAAGGACTATATTTTCCTATAAAAGATTACATTTCCTATAAAAGACCACATTTTCCTATAAAAGACTACATTTCCTATAAAGACTACATTTTCCTAGTTTGAAAATCTAAATAATTTATGTTTTCTTTAACTTTTGTTATAAAATCTATATTTTTGTAAAAGTGAATATTTTTGGATGTTCGGAAAATATTTTGTACCAATACCTCTATTTAGTAATAACCTCTCAATTAGAATATAAATAGTTTGGTCCCAAGTCTATTCCTAAATAGAGGTTTTACTGTAGTATGAATTTCCAAGACGAAAATAAAATTATTTCGAGAAATTTGAGAAAAAAACACTATTCATCCAAAACTACTCTGGAATTATTTTGATTTTCCGAGAAATACGTAATGATAGAATTCTGAGGAAGGATGAATTATCCAATAATAATTCAGTTATGACAAATGCAGTTTTTCGTCTGCGTACTCAAAATCAAGAAGTTTAGGGAAAGTGAATTCAAAGAAAAGAATGATTAAGTATAATAAGAATTGTTATTATACGCGAAGAATACGAGTATAATACAATATATTGTACAGGTATAATACGAAGAATAATACGACGTATAATATAAAAATTATACGAAGTGAATACGAAAAGAATATGAGAATTATACAGTAAGAATACGAAAGTCAAAGTCTTGGTCAACAAAAGTCAAGGTTGACTATTTGTTAATGGACTTGGATTATGGCAAGCCCAAATGAATTAAGAAGAAGGCCCAATGGTTATTTAAATCAAGGCCCAAAGAAATGTTAATTAAAGCTCAAAGTTTGGCCCGAATTGAATTTATTTTAAGCCCGAATCAAGAACTAAACCCGCGGATCAAACCATAGATCAAGTGGGTGGGAAATTGGGGCATGGGGCAACCCATATGGATCACCCAAGAGGGTGGGGCTTGGCCACCAAGCTTACAAGAGATGCTTGGTGGGATATTTGATACTAAAGAGGTGGGGATAGTAAAATTGAATGGTTGGATGAAATTGGATGGTGGATGATAAGGGGGTGATATGTGAGAATGGTAACTTGGGGTTTTGACCATAAGGGACCATAACCTAAGTGACCAACTTGTAAGATGATGGAAAGTTGTGCAAAAGACCAAACTACCCCAACTCTTGCAATTCTATATATACCAAGCCTTAGCCTCATTTTTCTTTCCACAAAATTCACCAACACAAAGCAAAAGCTCTATCATATATTGAGAGGAGTATTTCAAAAATTGACAAGAGAAAAGGAAGGAGAAGCTAGTTAAGTTGATCATCCATTCAAGAACACTAAGAACTTCAAGAGGTAAAAGATTCTAAACCACAAATTTTCATTTATCTTCATTTTTATTTGGTAGAAAAGTGTTGATGGTGGTGTATGTATGATCCGATGGAATAAGGATTGATTATAGTGGACTTAAAACACTAATGAATACCAAATAAGTGAAATCCTAATCAATGATTAAGAACTTAACGAAGAACGCATGAAAACTTAGAGCTTGTTGTTGATGGACAAGTTTAAAACCATCGCGTATAAGTTAGGTGCTATATGCTAGGTTAGGATGTTAGATGATTGAATGATGGATTTATTCCATTTGGAACGGAGTAAAAATTCGTAATAACGAAGTTATAGTGAAATTTTCAGTAAAAGACGTTAACCGTTGAAATCGTAGTTAACTATGATTTCCGGACGAATTTGGAATATTGTTAATAAACCTGAAAAATTAGGGTTTCATTAGAATATTGAAGAACACGAAGTTTAAGAGTCGTAGGCTCAAGAATGGATGTATTCGGACATCGGATGAACGAATTACGGATGAACGGACGAAGAACGTTAAAGAATAAAGAATAAACGAACAATGAAATTTGAACCAATGGAAATCCTCGTTAACGAACTTAGAACAAAATTATGTCAGAGGGAAATCTGAGTATGTTATGAATGTAAGAAAATGGCTTTGGAACGAACTCGTTCCGAGTTAGAAAGAAGAAGTGATGAATTTGCAAAGTAGGCGATTCGTATAAAATTTTACACTTACAAAATTTTTCAAAGGAAATGGTCTGGCGCCGCGGCGCCTGCCAAGCCTTGGTAGGCGGGGCCACAATGCTGGTCCTAGAATTTTGACACTAAAGAGCCTTTGTGAACATAAAAGGTAAGGAACTATTAGATATCAATTATGAACTTTAATTAAACAAAAAGTAACATCCTAAAGTATGATTAAAACCTTAAGTTTAACAATCAAATATTGATTAAAGGTTATAAAATGTGAACGTAAAGTACGTAAACGATATCCGTGAACCGTATTCGCATTGAATGAACGTTTAGCGTTATGTAGGTTGTAATTACTTGAACGTTGAACAAAGATGGTAACTTATGACATTTAAATATTATAAAGACGTAACGAACGGTAAGGAAAGTAACGAAAGTTCCGAATTATATAAATCAGATAAAGAATGTTAGAAAGAAGAGTTAAGGGAAACACTTAAACTAAAGCAATGAGTGCTATGAAAAGTTGTAAGATTGTGCTAGGCTTATACAAAAGTATATTTCTTGCACATTCGCAAAGGTTAAGATGAGCGTACGGTGATCGAACACCAAAGCGCTATAACAAGTAATAATAAACTTGGAAAGTTGTTCGAATCTAATGATACGGATATGAAAATAGAATAAGTGAAGTTGGCATATACCAAATTTGGTGTCGTTATGTACTTAATTGGTATATTATGATTAATGTAAATGTTTATAGGACATTTGAAGGGTGAATATCGTCAAGATTATAAAGAACGTTAAAGGCAAGTTTTCTAATCTTGTACAAGTTCTACTTGTGACAAGTTTTACTTGTGATAAGTTTCTAACTCTTGTATTAACTTTATGTTATGCAAGTTTTCTGTATGAAGTATAACCTTGGTGTTATGCAAATTTTCTTAAAACTTGTCTATACTATATGTTGGGCAAGTTATTTATTTCATTTGATTATGTTCATCTGAAACGGTATAATTTGTTATATTGAAGTATATGCTATTCTTGCATGAATATGTATATTCCATACTTATGCAAATCTTTTAGTATTTGTACAAATGTTCAAGTCATGTGTAACATGAAATGTTTAAGGAAGTGTCGATGCCATTTGATTCGGCTAGACGGACATTAAAGTATTTTGTTTATTTATTTACAAGTCTTTCAAAATATTAATGTTGTTATCTTGAATCAATTACTTTGGTAAGTATTCAAGGTTAAGTATGATAAAGAAAAAACGGATGTTTTAGTCTTATATCGACTGGCACGCAAGGTGTCACAAATTAAACGTAAATACGTTTAACGGAGCAGTGTTGTACAACACAGGGTACTAGAGGCTGATCACCTAGACGTACTCGTAAGGAATACCGGACCTATGGCCTTAGTTCTATGTTGTCCTTCTCAAAAAATGAAAAATAAAGTCATGGTCTATCGACCAAAACTTAAAATTTGAATGATGATTTGTCATCTGAATTTGTGTAAAGAAAAGCCAAGTGTTGTATTACTATTCATAGTACTTCATAACTATTTGTTCAGTTATTGAAGTGAAATCATATTATTCTTGATTGTAGTATTGAATTGTTAAACTTGTTGGGCAATTTAATGCTCAAACCTTGCTTAAACTATATGATTTCAGCTAGGGTCAATTGTGACAAAGCATCCAGTAAAGGATAAGGAAAGGACTAAGAGGAAGATTTAAAAGATTATGGAAAAGAAAAATGTTACTATGTAATGTGTATATTATGATAGTATGAACATGTAATGGTTAAGAATCTGGGATTTGATGGATTTGAGGTAATAATATAAGCTTAGATTTGTATCATTAAGTTTATATCATTGAAGATTTGTTGAATATGGTAGCCCCGTGTAGCACTATCTCTGGGGTTGGAAGATACCTGGATTTGGGGGCATCACATTGACCATTTGGTTGACCTGAGTAAGAAAGGACTCTCCTAGCAATACCTTGTAATCTATACTCATTATCTAGAGCTAACTGAAAAAGGTCATCTAGGGTAGTGATGCCATTGGTCAGGATGTGAGATTGAAATTCAAGTGGTAACCTATTCTTGAACTTCATAATGGTAAATCTATCACTCTCACTGATCATACATCATCGGCAAAAAACATATTATTACCTGGGCAAAAGTTATCATACTACTCCATTAACCTATCGGTATGTTCTACGGGTAAAAAATATTACTTTAGGCGAGTTTTCATCTCCCTCAATGCCTGATGGGTGGCTCACCTAGGCGCTCTAAAGTCTCTCTCAACCCCTGACCAGAATAAATTGACTAATTTCACCAATTTTATTTTGGTGAATCGCACCTTCCTGTCCTCAAACATCTCATACCACCCAAAATACTTCTCCATACTAGACAACCAATCAAGGAATGCATTAGGATCAAATCTACCGTCAAATTCTGGTGCATCTTAATTTTCCTATAGTCATCATGATAAAGATCATGCCTAGGATGTTCATGGTGTCTAACATGTGGGTTTTCGACATGTCCATTCACATTATTCCCCTGAGGTTCCACTACAGGCTGTCTTTGTTCAATGTGTATAATCCTATCATTTATTTGACCCAATTGTGCAACTATGGCCACTAATAGGTCTTGAATTTCTTTTAAAGAGGCTTAGGTATGTGTAGTCATGAAGCAAATGCAAGCGCAAAGCTGAGACAATACGAAAATATAATTGAAGCGAATTAAAGTTAAAAGTCTAAGCCTTTGCAATCGCAATCTCAAAAGCTAATAATAATAATCCAACAATAAGAATAAATTCAGAACAAGCTTTCAAAATTTTTAGAATTAATGAACTAAGGGAATTCAAGTGATTAAATATTGAAAATCCGAATATTCAAAATGAAATATTTACTTTTACCTTTTTTTTAATGAACCTAACTGATCAGAAAGTATGAGACTGGGGGTGAAAATGGTACAATTAAAATTTTAGGGCTCTTTTTTATGCAAGAAACATGGGTGAAAATGTAAACTAATAAACTGTGGGGCAATATTTAAATAGAGAGCGGAAGTTTGGGGTACTAAAAGGTAATTTGCAAAGCTTTTTAATTTAAATTAAGAAAGTTAGGGTTACCTCCCTATTTACAAAATAACGCACGCAACAACAACAATAATGGAAGAAACAAGAAGCAGTGAATCGTGATGAATAGTAACTCCGGCTATGAATAACAACTTCGACCATAGTTGTCATAGCGTCGCTTAGGCGACACCTATGTATCTTGATGCAAGAACAAGTAGCATGTCGATGCTCACTTTGGGGGAGTCTACCAAGGCATTCACCTTGAAAGCTAGGCATCCACAAGTCATCGCCAAGGCGACGCCGTGGACCACCCATGACACATGGACTTAAAAGGAGAGAAGAGAACCCCAGTCTTCTTCGACCTTTTCTTTTGTCAATCGCGATCAAAAGAGGTAGAGAAGAAACCCTAACAAATATCCACGACTTCGACTTGCAGCAGCAGCATCACGCAATAGCAGTAGCCATGCACACACATGCTGACACATGCTGCAGAACGCAACAACATCGTCACCTAATGAGGGTCACGCCGCACGCCGACAGCAGCTCTTTGAGTTTCGTTTCTTTCTTTCAAGTCCTTCTCTCTCTCACACCCACTGGATTGTCGCGATGTTTTTTTCTTCGCTCCGACTGCTTCTCCAATTTCTCTTAATGTACGATAGGATATAATACTTCTTTTCTTATCATTTAGGCAAAACTTCATTGAAGTCTCCCATAGTTTGGTAATCTATTAAGTTCAGCCCTTAAGTTTTGTACTTTAAAAATTTCACCCTGTTTGTATATTTGGCTTTCAGCTAGGTCCCTGTAATTTTTTTTAAATTTTTTTTAAAAAATAGTTGTTGCAGTGTCTTTACATGTGTTACATAATTGTGTGTTTAATGACATTCCATATTGTTAGTAAATATGTTTTGAGTTTTAATGTATATAAAATTTCATTGTTCAATGTACTTTTAAAGAAAAATAAATAATATATAAATTGTACACTATGAACGACGTGTCGCCATACGGACGCCATAGTGGGCGCTTTATCGCCTAAGCGTCATGGCGGTCAGCTAACGTCGTGCCTCGCCGAGGCTTCATGACAACTATGACTCCGGCAATGAACAATAACTTTTTCTTTTTTGAAAACCCAAAATCTCCCAAAAAATAAGAATTAATGGAGAAAGCTTAAGTTGTGATACCAAAATGATGTAGGATGAAAATTAATGAACAAAATAATTAATTGGACGTGGTAAATAAATAAAGAAATTAAAAGAACTAGGGTGATCCAACCGCGGGAGAACCACTACCCCTAGGGTTTCCCAACCACGTGAGGGAGAAAAAAAGTATTGATCGCAACCAATAATTAGAATAATTTCAATATCAAAGTGTGTCCAATAATTTGTCATGACTTACATATATTTATAATAAAAAGAAACTATAATAATCCTAAGACCATTAACAATTGGGCCTCTAAATAAATAAACCAATAAATAACAAGTCCACGAACTAAATAAATAAATAGACACTAATAAATAAATAACTAAATAGTGATCATCCACGACGACGACGTCTCATGGATCGATCCCTATCATAAAGGCAACTATAAAATGGGTGGATTTACTAGGCAGAGAGGATCCTCTTCTTTGGAACTTATCCTTCGCCCGATTCAATATCAGAAGAAGCCCCACTATACTAGATTGTCACAATTTGAGTGTGGGATACATTAATGGCAAGACGCACTTGACTTTACTATCGTACGTCCGGTCGGTGGCAAGAATTACTGAAAAGGCCTTCTTGCTCTCACCTGACGATCTAGCTTCGCCTAAGGCTCTTGTGGCTGCTCCTACTAAACTTGGTGCTCTTGCTTCTATCGATCGAAGAAAGATGGTGTCAGTAACTGGAGAAGGTCCCTCTTTCTTTAGAGAATTATTGTAGTCATGAAGCTTCCCTTCCATACCATGTCTATTTCTCAGAGATACGATAACAGAAGATAGGGACTTGGAAAAGTTATTAAGGGACACATAAACACAGTAATTTAAAGAGGTATAAGAGCGTAAAGCCACTCGATTATCAGCTTAGAGCATAGAATGGGGGTTATTCTTTCTGAGGGGGGAAAAGTCTTCACCTGAACTGACTTGTCCACTTTCCATCCATATGACAACTGTCATGTGGGAATGACCAGGTGCAAAGCTAAATGGGGGAGAAACATTAGCATCCCCAAGCCTAACGGAAAAAACAGCGAATTCCTAGGCCGGGAAACCTGGAATTCATTCAACAACGGCGATAGGTAAGATTGACCTACTCGAGGATGGGAATGAAAGAAGGGAAGCTTTCTTAGACTCTTCAGAGGTCACCAAAGACTACGAGATAGACTACGATCTATCAGCAGCTTGTCCAGGCGGATCGGTCAATAAAGAGGAAAAGGGGCGCAACCTCATCTTCTGACTGGAAACTGGTGCTAGCCCCTTTCATTGATTCGGGGGATGAGTATAATTCATCAAAAACTAAGCTTACCGACTCTACTTCAACTGCACTTCCTGAAGCAGATGGAAGTACGCTCAAATGAAGAAGTCCCGATTCCGCCATTCTTTCAGGGAAAGGTAGTTCACCTGAAAGGAAACGAAGACAAAAGAGCTCTCATTCGAGCAGCATTGTGTTCAACTGCCTATCCCAATTAAAGAGGTAAAGGAGTGGAAAGGGGCAACACCAATGAACTGGCATCTAATTCAATGAATTCTTTATAACCATGTAAGACAGTGGCACTAACCATCTTGATGGAGTAGCAAGAAGAATTCCTACTAGGCCAAAAGGGAAGCCTACGCCTAAGAGAATGGGCTCAAATATACCGACCGGGGTTAAGTTGTTTTCTTTACCAAGCACAAAAGGATTTGGAGATCTACTAGAAACTATATTCTCTAACGCAATGATCACAGGGGGCTATCGGCCAGTTGAAAGCAACAACACTCGCGAAAATAGACCGAAATGTTAGCTAGAGAAGAAATAGAGTCCTGACCTCCCGTAAGGGAATTGAGTTAGAAGAAAGAGACTTGAAGTACCCTTTTCAAAGTTGTTTGTCCTAAGGTTCGAAGAGCTGAGTTGCAAGACTAAGGAACTACTGGCCAACAGGGACAACTTTGACGGGAAAGCAGTTCCACCTAAGAGTGCCAAGGAGCAAAAGAAACTCAAGCATAACCAAAGAAGATAACCCTATGAAGAAAGAAGAGAACTATCTCTTGTATGAAACAAGCAAACTGAATCCAGGGAAGGGGACGGAAGAACAACCATTTTACTTTGGCACATGAGGTGGCGGGTTTGGGATTCATGAGATAAGAAGGAAGAGTCAGCCATTGACGAGTCTACTAGAAAGAGTGTTTTGAACTTCATTCCCGTTGTCAAAAGACTGGGGAAGACAAGCAAGAAGTCTTTGAGCGAAGAAGTTGTCCTTGGATAAGTGCGAGAAGAGACCTTTCAAAATCAGTACAGTCAATTCACTAATATCTATCAATTAAAAAATATAGATGTAAACAAAAGAATTATGATTAAATACTATTCCTCCCCAAACTGAATAAACGAACGCTAATCATTTCAGTTTGTGATGATGATTACAAAAAAAATTATTATACTACCACAAATTCAGACTTAAATAAACAAATACATATACATATATGTAAAATTTTTAACGCATTTTGAAAAATTTCATATATAACTTATTAAATTAACAGAATAAAATGGATTAAACGAATTTAGACTTACAAAATACAGGTGTAATTGGTGTGAGATTGAAGCAGATAACGGTCTGTATCGAGAATCTAGCAACGAGTTTGGAAGAATTCAAAGGAAGAAACTACAGAGGTGAACAAGGGGGAGATTTTTCGAAACGGATTTCGTTAGGTAGAGAGAGAAAGCAGAGGAACTGCCGCTACAACGTGGAAGGGTGTATGAATGACTGAATGAGGGAAAGTTTTTGATTGGATATTGACCCGAGATATATCAGATGTGACTGAGTTTACGTGCATGGGAATATTACGCAATATATATATATACACATATATAATATAATATATATATATGGGGAATGATCCATAGCATTTATTTGCTATGGATCAAAAAGTGGCATATAACATCTATATCGTAGATTTAACAAATGAATGGCTATGATTTGGTATGGGAAGACGCCGTTCGCTAGTATTACTAGCGGACGTTGTTAGTGAAAATTTAAGACCCTTATGCCCCTAATTACTCAATTAGCCATACCAAATCAGATGCATTGGGGAGACTTCTAAACAAAGATAATACGCTTATTCTGTGATTTGGGCGAACAAAGGGGTAGCGATTTGGGCAAACTGCAATTTGGGCGAACTGCAATTTGGGCAGATCTTCTGTTGTTTTTTTTGCTAAATACAAAGCAGATCTTGATTCCTTGGTATCTTTCAGGGAAGAGCATTATACGCAGCATCCGGCTTCGGAACTGGGCAGAAAGTCGGACTTGATTGTCTTTTATCGATGCCATGGAAACGTACAATGAGAATACTTGGGTTTCTGTATCTCATATAATGAACGGTGGGATTTATCCCAAACTTTAGACGATCGAGTGATTTATTAGCGTGAGTAAAAAATTCAAAATTAGTTGTATTTTATTAGATATATATATATATATATATATATATATATATGGAATCCTTCTCCAAATGAATTGGTTAAACAAATGAACCGGCTATATAGATTCGCAGTTCAAGTAATCGTTATAACATAAAAAATCGATGCCACAGATATGGCGATGGTGTCGTACCGTTGCTATAGTTGACAAAATCGATTTTTCTATGATTTAGCGACAGATGAACCGTCACTATAGTCGGTTCGTCTTTTTTGATTCGTTAGAAAAAAAAATTCATATATATATATATACACGGTCCGGATCTTAAGCTCACCCCTTATCTAGCTCATTACCCCCTTTTAATGATTTAACCCATGCGATTTATTGGTCTCGGTCGCTATATGTTGTCCGTCGCTAAAAGCTAAGATGATGGTTCTATATATAGAGATGGACCGAATCGTCACCCGGTCTGTCGCTAAAAGGGGGTGAGCAAGGTGAGCTAGATAAGGGGTGAGCTTAAGATCCGGACCATATACACACACACACACACACACGGATCTAAAGCATATTTCTTAAATAACACTCTTCTCTTAAATAACATACCTTTATTAAAACTATATCGTTTTGGAAATATTTTTAAAGGAAATTGATATTTCTACCTGACTTTTGATATTTTCACATGAAAACCGTCGCTCTATAGATCCTATTGCGACGGTTTTTACCATCGTTATACATCTATAGACACTTTTCATGTGAAAATATCAATTTCCTTTCAAAAAACAAAATAATATTAAAAGAAAATTGTCCCACTTGCTTTCCTTTTATTTATAAAAATGTCACTCGTGGCTCCACTTGTTTTTTAAAAGAATCTCCAAAACGACTTCGTTTTAATAAATGTATGTTATTTAAGAGATGTATGCTATTTAAGAGATATGATTTAAATCCGTCCTAGTTAAATATTATATATGCAAATTAAAAGATAAATATTATGTCAGAAAATAGTCATTCTGTCGGGAAATATTCGTTTTGTCTAGGAATATTAGGTAAAGTACGACGACGCCGACATAACAACATAACTGTCAGATACTGGAAATGACATAAATAACTGTTGTTCGATTTCATAATCAACCATTACGTGCAAGTATACACGATTAGCAAGTAATAAAGTGATAAGCAAGAGTGTTGTACCCATGAGGAATCCTATTTAAAAAATTCCAACTACTAGTTTTAAATCAATCCAATTTTATTTAAACAATCGAATTTTTGTGATTTTCCAAACAAAACTAAATTAAATTACTAAAACTAATTCTAACACACAGATTTGATTCAAATGATAAAGGCTTAAGACTACAATATCCTCAATTATGCAATATAAATCAATTACCCAATTTGTCTAATTATTAAATCCACTCGAGTTGTTAACAGGAATTCACAGTATTTATAAGCCCTTTTCCAAGTGATCAAATAAAAATATTCAATTCAATTAATTATACGAAATTTCTATGCAAAAAAAAAGAATCAATTCCCAATTGTTACATGCAGTGAAAAGAAATATTCCTAATCAATTCACAAACCTAATTATTTATCTCATGCAAATAACTAAGAATACATGAAATCACATTCAGTTTGAACAGTAGATTTCATCTCTCGAATTCATCTAGTGTAACATGGTAATTATTGGCCAGATAATTAAACAATAAGCACAAAATATGATAGACAACTCAATATGAATAAATAATTGGATTAATAAAAGTAATCAATTTATCCACATAAATGGTTTAATTGTAGCCTTAATTAGAAAATTAGTTTATGCTAGAGATAAAAACTAGAAATCTCAAATTAAACATCATCTTAGAATTACAAAATGCAGAATAGAAGGAGTAAAGATAAACTCAGTAGAATTCTTCTTCAATCTGCAATCTCTGCCTTGCTCTCCTTGAGTGCTCCTTTGAATCTCCAATTCTCTCTCCACGCTCTCTAAATCAAATCCTTGTATCTTGATAGGGTTTTTAACTCCAAATTATCTTCTATTTATAGCTTTCCCATGAAATTCTCATGTCCCAATCAGTTAGGATCCAAATATGCTCAAATCTGCAAAATTCACTGACTTGTCCCTGACCTGGCGTTGGCACACCAGCTTCCTTCTTTAAAGCAATGCTGCCGCGCCAAGCCTATCATCTCTCTAGTTAAATCTCTAGATAGCCAGCGTTGTTGCGCCGTTCTCTTTGTAATCTTAGCGCTGCTGCGCCAGGTTGATAAAACAGTCTCTATGCTCTGTTGGCTCTTTTTTGTTCCCTTTATCACTCCTTTTCCCCCAGTTCTTGTCCCTGCCACGTTTCCTACAAAGACACACACAAAAAACTAAAAGCAACCACAATACATAAAAATAACAACCAATTAAAGCTTAAACACACTCAATTCGTAAGTACAAAACCTACTTATCAATTACCCTCAAACGTAACCAACTGTTTGTCCTTAAGCAAAATAACACAATGCAATCACAAATAACATGCTACTAAAAGTGCAACATAGAAACTAACATGCTTACGAATCCAACCACTAATCAGTACACAATCCAATCATATGCCACAGAGAGATTCACAACATATATATTCAAACAGCAAATCCAACCAAAATCAAGACCATAACTCATATCAATCGGCAAATCAAAACCCGTTATCACTCATGTAGTATGTGTATTCGACAACTATTAAAATCAACCACAACTCAAATACACTTCATAATATGTTTCTTAGAAAGGGAAAATACAGTTTCAACTCAAAAATTTCTGTAAACAAGTTAACCTCCAGTTGAGACTTTGCATTAACTAAATTCTAGGTCAATACATGATCTATTTCACTTTTATTCCATCACGAGTGCGTTTTCGCTTTTTTCTCATGTTTACCCTTGACTGTTCAATGTTCGACTCTCTTAGGCTTTTCAATGTTACCTATGTAGCAAATTTTTGTAACGATTGTAATTTTGTAAAATAATTAAAAATATTTATTGAATAAAGTAAATATTTTAGTTGAAATATTTAGTAAATAAAATAAATATTTGGATGAAAATTATTATGGAATAATTTATTTAAGTGTGGTTATGTTAATTAAATATATGTGAGATGATTTTATAGTTGGTGCGTATTTTATTACGTTAATGTGATGAAAATATTATAATTTAATTATTTTAATTTAATTAAGTAATTAAATTAGAGGGCTAGTAAATGGCTAAATAAAAATTATAATTATATTGATGAAGTTTAGTTTAATTTCTTTATAAACCTAACCAATTTAAAATATGAAAATTGTATTATTGGGTAAATAAATATTTAGCAGGTAATAATATTTGTCGTGTCTAATTAGAGATTAAGTGTGACATTAGAGAAAAGGAGGACATATCATATGGCAAGGAAATAATGAAACAAAATGAAAAAAAAAAACTAAGTACGCTTAATTGCATTTTCCCGAAACAAGGCTTAAAGACTCCATATTTTTAACTGTTAAGACCATATGTGACGCCCCCAAAACAGGTATACATCACCTATTCTGAGTCGCCAAATACATGGTAAAAAATACAAATACAAACGTCGTGTAATATACGAAAAAACATAGCTGAGAGTTTAAACAGGAATATTGCCTTCTAGACAATATCCACTCTCAAATAGAGTTCTCATTACATTTATTGTCACACTATTTCATAGAATAGTGAGGACTACTAATACTATCATCTGGACCGTCACTCCGTTCCCCGACTAGTCCCTGCTACTTTCTCATTTCCTAAAGAGAACAATGAAAGCAAAAAGGGTGAGCTCAACTAGCCCAGTAAGAAATATTATGACTAAGATAATGCAGAATAAATTATCATTAGTCTTCAACAATGTTAAAATGATAAAATACAATAGATGTGATGCCCCCAAAATAGGTATACATCACCCATTTGAGTCGTCAATAACATGGTACAGAAACAACTATAACTTTATTAATACAACATAAAAACTGTGAGTTTAAATACAAATATTGCCGTCTAGACAATATTCACACCCAAATAAGTCCTCATTACAATTATTGGTACATTATTTTATAAAAATGGTGAGGACTACTAAAATAACTTTCTAGAATCATCATTCCACACCCCGACTAGAACTCGCTACATTCTCGCCTCCTGAGAAGAAAAATGGAACAAAAAGGAAAAGGGTGAGCTCAACTAGCCCAGTAAAGAATATTATGACTAAGATAATATAGAACAAATTATCGTTAGTCTTCAACAGAGAAAAATATGATAAAATACAATAGACAACAAGTTTCAGATCAATATTCGCAGCGAAAATAATAAGTTCATAGATGAGATACGTAGAGAATGAAATCTACTATTATCTATGAATTTAAAAGTCCATCATCAATATTTTATCCCTGTAACATCAATCAATATACATCTTGAATCAAATATTCATCTTTGCACTACAAGCCAAAGATATTCATCAGTTGGTCATGTTCATCTCAACATCTATACATCTTTGCACTACGGGCCAAAGATATTCATAAGAAAATCAACCATCTTTGCACTATAGGCCAAAGATATTCAGTAATACCATCATTTAGGACTAAGGATGATGAAAAATATTTTAAAGAAAACGAATCCAGTGAAACAAAAGAACAAATATTAAGGATTCGTACTTTAAACAATCTAAGTTCAAAATACTTCATAAATAACCATAGTGAAGTAAAATTCAAGAATGATCAAAACATGGATAAAATCAAAGCTAGTATCCATAATAGATATTTTGGACAAAATACAAAAATTTAATTTTTTTGTGAATAGGTCAGATTAAGTGAATAGTCAGATATCGTGAATAGTAACTCCACGACACTAAAAGACAAGAATTTCACAAGAAAAATCTTACCAATAATCCGGCATAATGATATTAGAAGAAATAATATCATTTTTAAAAAAAATATAACATTCCTTACCTCGAAAAGACAAGATTTTAAATTGGAATCTGGGATATAGTCTTTGAAGGAACTTGCACCGTATAGCAACACTCAAAGTATCAAAATACTCACAAGAATACGCTCGATAATATCGAGAGAGAAAGAGAGAAAACTTCAGTTTTTGGTGTGATTTTCAATTCTAACATAAGCACTCTATTTATAGGAAATGCTTAGAACACCAAAGCAAAAAATTTAATAAAATATCAATATAATTATAAAATTTTCACGCCCATCTTAGAAATTTGATTTCAGCTCATTTACCACGCATGTGGGGCCCACGAATACTGAAAAAAATGTTTTTCTTAAAAAAATAATTAAAATTTCAAAAATTAATTATTCCGGAACTTCGGAACTTCAATAATTCATAATAATAGCCCTTTTATCAGAAAAATTCGAACCTTATATCCTTTCTATAGGAAATTCCATTCTCTACAACTTTGTAGAAGAAAGTTTTTCCAAATTCCAAACAGAAATTGACCGAAATCCACAAACGGGCGATTTTACAGGCTATAATCAAATTTCAGTCAAGAAATGGGGTCCACCGACATGTTTAACATGTTTTAAAGATTAATTGTAACAAAAATACTCCTCCTCCTCATATACTCATATATCCAACATTTATTGTAAAAATATCACCATTATTATATTATTAAAATATAATAATATATTTAAATGAATTATTTATCAGAAAAGATAAAATAACAATTTTTCAACAATTGTCACATTAAAATTTTTCTCCATTTATATCCACATAAAATGAATATTTTCCTTATCATATAAATTAATAATTAATTATTCACAAATAATATTATAGAATCACACATCGACATAAACCAGTAGGTTCCCAGAAAGAGGGGCTTTCAATAAGGATTTGTATCTCACTCATGCGAAATTAGGTAACCAAACCTCTCTCTTTAATGAGAACTTTCTAGACATTGCCAATAATGTTATCTAATAATATTATTCAAATAATATGAATTATTGATCCGATAATGAAAATCTTGCAGTAGTGACAATTATTGAAACAACAAAAATATAAAATATCAACGTAGCAATTATTGAATCAATAAAATAAAATATTAAAGCGGTAATTATCGTAACAATTATTGAGTAGTGCCTTTACGTAAGAATCAATAATTGGTGCAATACCGGTATAAGCTTGTGTTTTAACCATCGAGTATTCCAACAAAGATAATTAGAATAACAACTACATCATTATTTATAAACAACTTATACTTGTCATTTTCTTCATCCAATCGCTTTCAGTTATGGGGCCCACACAAGGTCGCTACGTGTCAAATCGCATTTAATATTTCTGACAGCGGAAGAATATTCCACGACCAAACGAATATTCTCCGATAAAAATGAATATTTTATAACCACTTGCTTATTTGAAATATTTGCGCATTTTACCCATAACTAACCACCTTAATCAAATAAACCCTTACTATTTCAAAATAATAAATAGAGAAATTTTGATTTTATTTATAATAAGTTGGGGTCTTATAATAGACATCAAGTTTAATTGCAGTGGAATAAGCAATCTATTAGAAGAGTCAAGTAGAGCTTGATATCTACTATCTTCTATGATTTAAAATGTTTTCATCAATTTTTATTGCTGAGACTCAGCTTAATAAATAAACCACATCATCGAGTCCTCCCTGCACTACGGGCCAAGGGTATTCATTAAATCATCAATGGTCATGATTATACCGAATAATCCCTGGTTATAATCATACCAAAAACTGTCCATCAATGCACTACAGGCCACTGAGGACTTTTACCACATCATTTATAACATTATAGGTCATGATTATACCGAATAATCCCTGGTCATAATCATACCAAGTTCATCTATGCACGTAAGCCAAAGATGACTTTCATCACAATATAAGCATGAGGATGATGACAATGACATAATAATTCAATAAAACAAGTTCAAGAATAAATTTTAAAGATTTTATAGTTAATTTATCCTGAACTCAATAATATCCAAATTATCAACATAATACTGCTTTGTGGAGTAAAATTCAAGAATGCTCAGAAGAATATTTCCATGAAAAGATACTGGATGAAACGCAAATATCCAGGATATTCTACTAATTTCATGGAGTATAGAAGCCAAAACTTTAACCAACTGAGTATAATAGAATATATGAAACTGCAAATGGATTTTTGCCCGCCATGCGGTAATCCACGTAGACATATCATTTCCACAATTTAATAAGGAATGAATACGAAGGATCATTCACCATGCATGCGGTAATCCACATAGACAGGTTATTCCAACAAAATAATAAAGAATGGAATAACAAAAGAATTCACTAGGCGTGCGTAATCCGCACAGACAGGTTATTCCAACTGAATAATAAATAATGGAACCAGGTCATGTGTAAACCGTACAGACAGGATATTCCAACAGAATAATAAAGAATGGAACCAGGTCATGCGTAATCTACACAGACAGGATGTTCCAATAGAATAATAAAGAATGGAATAACAACAGAATTCACCAGGCATGCGATAGACCGCATAGACATGTTATTCCAGCAGAATAATAAATAATGGAATAACAGAAGAATTTCACCATGTTTGCGGTACTTCGCATACACAGGTTATTTCGACGGGTAGGGCGAGGATATACTTGAAGAAAACTTGCACTACGCTCAAAGCTTTCTTAAACTCTAAAGAAATACGCTCAAGATTATAGAAACAGAATTCTCTGAACTTCTGGTGTGTTTTCAATTCTAACTAAACATCCTATTTATAGGAGAATGGAAAGGATACTATGCAATAAAATATAATATATTCTATTTATAATATATATATATATATATATATATTATTTAAAATCTAATAAAACAAATAACTTTATAAAAGTATTCTGTTTTATATAAAAGGATTTTACTATGCAAAAACTATGCAAGCACTATGCAAATACTATGCATAATAAAATATAATATATTCTATTTATAATCTAATAAAACAAATAACTTTATAAAAGTATTTTGTTTTATATAAAAAGATTTTACTATGCAAATACTATGCAGGCTGTGACGCCCCCAAAATTGATCCACACGACCCATTCTAAGTCGCCAGATATCATACTATAAAAATCAAATACAAACTTCATTTATACAACTGTTGAACTGTCGTGCAGAATACGACCACAGTTAAACCGTGAGTTTTAATACAAATGTATGTAACTCTCATGGTGCCTTGACCACAACCTTACAATGGTACTTTTGTATAAAAGTACGAGTCAATAAGCTGTTTTAGAAATTAAAATCTTTGGGAAGTGCTCAAGAGAAACCTTCGTATATGGGAGGCCACGCGTACAGGTTATGATAGATATCATATGTCCACGAATTATCCTTGGTTGACCTAATAGTCCCTAAAGAAAAATAAGAAGATTGCTATCATCTTCTTTCCAATGGTGAGTCTTCTCTTGACATATAATTATCTCTGTTGTCTCCAAGTGAGAATTATATTTTAAATAAACTCCAAAATTATATAGGTAGTGCACGTAGATATACTCAGCAAATGGATGTGCACAAACCTGTCTTATGATAACACAAGGTTGTATGTCATTAGACATCTTGTATGATAGTGGCAAAACACCCTTCCAAAGTTGGGTTCACCTCACCCTATTCGGTTCACCAAAATTAAATATCAAATGACATATACAATACAACACACTTATCTAAAGTTCTCAATAAAATTATTTCCATACTATTTAGGGAGAACCTCAACAGCTATAGACCAACGTTCTATTCTCCTGTTACCCCCGCTCGAGCCAGCTACACTCTTATTACCTGAAAGGAATTGTGAAGCAAAAAGGGTGAGCACAACTAGCCCTGTAAAGAATATAATTTACATCATCAATATCCTTTATCAGTAATAAATTAGAGATTTAGAACATATGGTAGATGATAAAACTTTTCAACCATAGTTGCAGCGGAACGAGCAATCCATTAAAAGAGTCAAATAGACCATCAGGTCTATTATCTTCTCCATGTTAAAAGTCCACCAATAATGTTTTATTTCTGTAACATCAATCAACAATTCCTGTCCGCAATCATATGAATAACTCATAATCATAATTGTGATTCTAAATTCCTCTTCGCACCCAGGACGAAGATAATTTTCATCGCCTATCTTCACCTGAAACATCGAAAATCATGGTTATACCAAATCACAATTCTTGTTCATAATCATACTAATAAATTTATTTTTGCACTACGGGCCAAAGATATTCATCAATAATTCATCTTTGTTCTATAAGCCAAAGACATACAACTGTATATAGAAGAGTCAAGTAGAGCATGATATCTACTATCTTCTACGAATTAAAAGTGTATTATCAATATGTTATCGCTGAGACTCAACTTAATAATTAATCCACATCATTAAATCATCCCTGCACTACGGCCAAGGATATTCATTAGTATTACGACCACGAATTATCCATGCACTACGGGTCAATGATATTCGTGTTTTCAACAATGGTCATGATTATACCGAATAATCCCTGGTTATAATCATACCAACAACTGCCCATCAATGCACGTAAGTCAAAGATATACAACCAATAATCAACGGTCCATCTTTGCACGTAAGCCAAAGATATGCAACTATAAAACCAATAATCAACAGTCCATCTTTGCACGTAAGCCAAAGATATACAACTATAAAACTAATAATTAACAGTCCATCTTTGCACGTAAGCCAAAGATATACAACCAATAATCAACGGTCCATCTTTGCACGTAAGCCAAATATATATAACTATAAAACCAATAATCAACAGTCCATCTTTGCACGTAAGCCAAAGATATACAACTATAAAACCAATAATTAACAGTCCATCTTTGTACGTAAGCCAAAGATGACTTTCATCACAATATAAGCATGAGGATGATGACCGTGATATAAGCGAAAACAAGGATAAATATTAAAGACTTTAAATTTATCCAAACATTATCAATCACTTAATAAACTCATAATCTAATATTATTAATATTATAACAATATTTTAATTACTTCTTAAACTTATAACAATTTATTTCAAATGTTTACACTTTACCAAATAATGCATTTTAATCATTCAAAAATGCCATACTCATAAGATTTCATCACCAATGATCAAATCCCTCATCAAAATCAAGATATACGCTTATATAGGATTCCCAAGCCATAAAATCCTATTTTCCAATTTTGTTACTTCACATAACATATTTAATTCATTTATTCATAACTAGTTCATTTTCATGAAAAATACCAAATCAGTCCCAAAAATATATCTTTTCTGGGATTTAGCAGAATATAGTCCCATATTGAACATATATTTTTCTCAGAATTTTTAAAATTCATTTACTATTTTTCATATGGCCAAAACTGCTGAATATTTAGACATTTATCATAAATTGTAATTTTATCCAAAAATTCAGAAATTTACAGGGTATATTCCTGTTATATACATTTACACCCAATAAAAATTTCACAAATTTTGGAGTTAACCACAAGGAGTTATAAGGGTTTACTTTTAAAATAGTCTTTTCCCATAAAATCCATAACTCTTAATCTATACATCCAAAAATCGCCATCTTTGGACACCATATAGAAAACTCATCAAATTATCATTTTAATTTTTTCCAGAATTTTTGAAGGTCAGAAAAATTACGAAACTGCAAATGGATTTTTCACCCGTCATGCGGTAATTCACGTAGACAGATCATTTCTACAATTTAATAAGGAATGAATACAAAGGATCATTCACCATGCATGCGGTAATCCACATAGACAGGTTATTCCAACAGAATAATAAAGAATGGAATAACAGAAGAATTCACAATGTATGCGATAGATTGCACAAAAAGGTTATTCCCAACAGAATAATAAAGAATGGAACCAGGTCATGCGTAATCCGCACATACGGGATATTCCAACAGAATAATAAAGAATGGAACAACAACAGAATTCACCGGGCATGCGATAGGCCGCATGCATAAAGTTATTCCAATGAATAATAAAGAATGGAACCGGTTAAATGCAGAATCCGCTTGCAAGCAGGATATTCCAAATGTAATAATAAAGAATGGAATAATAGAAGAATTTCACCATGTATGCAGTACTTCGCATAGATAGGTTATTCCAACATAATAATAAAGAATAGAATAAGAATAACTCTCTTCATGAATACGAAAGAAATAATACCCCTTACCTCAAAAGAAGACTGGATACTAGAATAGTGAGGTAGCAGACTTCTCTTCTTCTTTCTCTATATAATTTCTCTCTATAATAATTGCTCTATAGCTTAGTGAATTGGTGAGAAATGAAGGAAGAATGAGCTTCTATTTATAGGAAAATATAGTTTCGATAATTGCATGTTTTGGGGCTCAAAATATTACAGTACAATACCTTCAACTTTTCTTTCATTTTTAATTTAGTCCTGCAAGTATTATCAAACTTGCACCACCTCCCTTAATAGTAAATCATGTGAATTAATAGTTCATTCATGTGACTTAATAGTTATAATCATGTGAAAATATGAATTACACATGCAAGTATTATCAATCTTGCACCACCTCCCCTAATAGTACATGAATGTGAATCAATAGTACACACATGTGAACAAATAGTTATAATCATGTGAATTAATAGCAATTAATTGCTCATTTATTCGATTAATTACCCGATTGATCAATATAACCTCCAGACATCAATTATTATCGAAATAAATATCAATTTCCACTAACACTAACAATCCCAACACAATGAAAATATTTTTCTCAAAAAGTTCATTTTTGAAATTTTGAATTTTGA
Organism: Panax ginseng; assembly: GCA_020205605.1. Classification (NCBI taxonomy): domain Eukaryota; kingdom Viridiplantae; phylum Streptophyta; class Magnoliopsida; order Apiales; family Araliaceae; genus Panax; species Panax ginseng. The sequence goes on along the minus strand of CM035130.1, from coordinate 42,212,211 downwards.
CTTTTTCTAAAAAAGTCAATTGTTGACTTTTTTGACCAAAAAGTCAACCCCAACAAATTTTGTGTTTATAGTCTATTTCTACTAATTTCATCATTTCGGACTCAAATATCATGTTTGTGTCTCCAAATTCAACTCTGAACTCAACTTCAATTTTTAATAACATTCATCATTAATATTATAACTCACAATATTTAACAACCAGATCGTTCCCAGGAAAGAGGGGGCTTTCCGATAAGGATTTTTTCCTTATTAGCCTTGCAATTAGGTGACCAAACCTCTCATTGATGAACTTTCTAGACATTGTCAATATTGCAAATAATAATATGAATAAATTTGTCGTCTCAATTATTGATTTAATAATATATAACATATTATGCAGATGATACTGTGACAATAATTGAATCAATAATATGAGAAATATGATGCAGTAATTATTGTAGCATAATTGAGTATAACTGAGTGACTTCTCACATAAGCATCAATAATCAATACCGTGTGCTACTATGCAACCACGCGTATTACTGTTCTTTTACTACCGGTTATTTTATGACAACTTGCTTACTTTGAAAAATGACCCTTAACTTTAAACTTTTATCAATTTAACTATTTACCAAAATAGAAAAAATGAATACTTTTATTTCATAAAATTCGGGATCTCACAGTCTCCTCTACTTATGAAATTTTGCCCTCAAAATTTACGTACCTGGTAGTTCGAAGAGATGAGAATACCTTGTTTTCTTTTCAGATTGTACCTTCCTGGTTATTTCCTCTGTATCATGATTTTCCCATTGCTCATCTCCTGTATTTCAGATATCATTCTAGAATATATCTTCAAAACAAAGGTTAATTGACATATCACAACTTGTCAACTTATCAAGTAAATAATTTCAGCTTAGGTAAGTCACACACTAGCGAAGTATATAACTCGTCTCTCCCCTCCTAGTTCTAGACTAATATCTCCGCCAGCGACCATATCCCTAAGCTCTGATACCATTTGTGATGCCCCCAAAATAGATCCACACGAGCTATTCTGAGTCGCCAGATATCATACTATAAAAATCAAATACAAACTTCATTTATACAACCGTTGAACTGTCGTGCAGAATACGACCACAGTTAAACCGTTATTTTAATACAAATGTATGTAACTCTCATGGTGCCTTGACCACAACCTTACAATGGTACCTTACATAAAAGTACAGTCAATAACTGTTTTAGAAATTAAAATCTTTGGAAAATGCTCAAGGAAACCTTCGTATATGGGAGGCCATGCGTCTAGGTTATGATAGATATCATATGTCCACAAAATTATCCTTGGTTGACCCAATAGTCCCCAAAGAAAAACAAGAAGATTGCTATCATCTTCTTTCCAATGGTGAGTCTTCTCTTGACATATAATTATCTCTGTTGTCTCCAAGTGAGAATTATATTTCAAATAAACTCCAAAATTATATAGGTAGTGCTCGTAGATATACTCAGCAAGTGGATGTGCACAACCCTATTGTTGGGTAAATTCTATATACGCACAACACGCAAGTATACGTGGTCAACAAGTAATAAAGTGATAAGTAGAGTATCGTTCCCACAGAGACAATTTAATAAGAAACTTAACTTCACAATTATCAATTTCCTATTAATCCTAATTCTATTAAATTATCCAATTCAATGATTAAAAATAATTATTCTAAATTAAAAAGTAATTAAACTATCATAAACCAATCACAAATATCAAAATCTGGAATTTCAAACAATTAATAGAAAATTAGACTTATGACTTTACCCTAAGCTTCACTCTGATTTTAACACCTTTATTCCAATTCAATGCACTATCCCAGTTTATTAATCAACAACACGAACATAGTATTAACCACCTCTCGATGCACTAATACCGTATTAACGTCAATCCACAATTAAGATAGAAATCCGTTAAACACCTTAATCAACTAACCCACTATATCTCTATGTGAATTACAATTGAAGAAGGTTGAAGAATAAGTTCTCTATCTGATTACATGCGGTGTCAAGCATATCCCTACCTTAACACTCATCAAGTTTAAGCTATTAACAAACTCCTGAACACATGCTATATCAACTAGGTCTAGATTTGAATATCCTCTCTCGATTCCATCCAACTCCACAAAGAATTATTGATCAGGCAATTCATAGATTCAAGCTCAAATCAATATAGATAAACTGGAAATAGCTTATTAAATTGGAAATCATAGTTTACAAAATCATAGATTCACTCAAAGATCCATCATAAGCCTAAAAAGTGAATTAGTTCATAATAAACGAAATAAACACTGAATAAATCATGAAAATCATTCTTTCAATTACAAATAATTGTCTAAGACGAAGACTATTGAAAAACACCCTTTACGTAGCTTAGAATCGTAATCGTCTCGAAAATCTCCTTGAAATACTCCTCCAACGCTTACTTAGAAAAACTGAGATTAATCTTCGTAATTTACCTTGTGTGACTTCTAATCTCAGTGTTTCTTGTTAATTATATACTTCCACATGTATTTTGATTACAATTCCATGTATATACGAGTCCCAAGTCATAACCATCACTTAAACTCCATGTTTGAAGCATTAGAAACCAACTAGAAGACTTAAATTTCGAGTACCCAAGCCCCAGCTTGCTATTTCCCTTTGTAAGAGCAAGCCCCGGTTTGCTCCCTTTCTCGCTAATCGACTGACCCCAAGCCCGGCTTGCTCCCCAAGGCACAAAAGGGTAAGCCCGAAGCTTCTTTGAAACCGCCCATTATTTTATCATTGGAACCTCCTCTGCTAAAACTGCCATAACTTTTAAATCGAGAGGATTTACGGGGGCCCGCGACCTATCAAATTGAAGCTATCGATGAGCTCTACAACTTTCATTCTTTAAGGTTTGAGAAATAATGAACGGATGAAGGTCAAAATTGCATCGGTAGCAGCTGCTACTATGTAATGACAACCGAAACAACTCTTAACTTTGTTTTTGTTGCTAGAAGGCCATACTCTCGCATCCGAACTTCCGATTAGAATGATGCAAGACGTTCTGGAATGCCAAGAAAGAGTTTCTCAACATAATCCAAGTTCCACACCACGAACATGAAATGCACATAAAATGAACATGAAAGCCTGAACGATATCCAGAATTGCTTTTCCTTGCAAATTTTATACCAATAGTTGCTCACTCCTCTTCCAAACATATAATCTACAAAATGAAAACAAAATGTATGAAAAGTAACTAAGAAACACAAGATTAAGCAAATAATTCATGTAATAGATGCCAGATAAGTAGGTATAAAACCAACTTATCAAATACCCCCAAACTTAAACCTTTGCTTGTCCTCAAGCAAAAACAATACAAAAATGCAACGTAATGCAATGCCCCTAGTCTACATACCTACGAATCCAGCAATATTGATAAACACAAGTGTATTCAACCGACCTCAGAGAAATCAAGTAAACATGATAATACATCATATCAAAACCAATCAACAATTTTCTAGTCAATCATCAAGTCTTAAACTATTATTACTGGTATAGTGAGTGTGTGTTCAACAACCATGCTAATTGATATAAAATCAAATTTAATACATAACAAGTCTCTTCGAAGGCATCATACAATGTAAACTCAAGACATCCAAAAACAAACTAGATCCAACTAACATCAAACAATTACCAATATCGAGGTTCAACATGGGATACTTATGCTTTATTTTTCATCTACGGGGCTTTTTGCTCTTATTTCCCGTTTTATTCTCTTTTTTTTTATATACACATAGCTATGCAATGTCTTATTCCCTTAGGCTTTTCAATGCTACCTTAACGAGCTTTCGACCAACGACTCCCAGACCATTAAGACCTTAGGGCGCTACGTGTAAAGACAATCCCCTCGGGCTTACTTACTCAAGTAACAAAGGCCACAAAACTAGACAAGCACGCTACGATGTTTATTTAAACTTTTTTTTAGCTTATATACCCCAAATATTCCCCCAAACTTAGGTTCTTGTCTAACTTTAGCCATCACTACTTATTCTTGTCATTCTTTCATTCAAACTAGTATTATCCTTTAGAGTCCCATTATGTATCAATTTAAACTCAATCAATCAACAAGTTGTTTTTACTGTGTTATCCTTATTATACCAGTTTTAAACAGAAAAAGATTCAATTTATAAAAAGAAATCACATCAAAAGCTCTAATAATCAGTATTATACTTGTCTATCCAATCCCATTCTCATCATTGGCCAAAATAGACTGTAACTATCAAACAACTGGACTCATGCAAGATGAACATATTAACTAACTATTATTTTTGAATTTTCAAATTTTTTTTAGATAAACTATATGTGGTAAACATAACATGATTGCAAAGATAAATAAAAACTATTTACATTCCTAAGCTACTATGCAACTACATGATTACCTGAATGCAACATTTAATAATCCTAAACATAAACCATGAACTAACATATGCAAACCTAGCCAATGAATTTAAATATGCAACATATAACATGCAACTAAATCCCCCAAACTTGAAAATTACAATGTCCTCATTGTATAGATAAAGCAATAAATAAGAGAGGACTTCCCTGTAATCGCCTAAGTCTGGGTTGGTGGTGGTTGTTGTTCTTCATCGGAATCGCTGGGTGGGAACCTTGGCATTGGTGCTGGTTGCTGGTATAGGAATTGGATAGTAGGATTGAAACTCTGGAGCGTAGTGTTCAACGGGGCGAAAGATAAATTCATGGCCTCAAATATGTGGTCCTGCCTTGCTGCTAGTCTCCGCATTTCTCTTCGTGCCTCCTTGTTGTGCTCATTCACTTGTCATTGAAGGTTGAGGAACTGAGGGCTAGATATTACGCCGGGCTGTTATAATGTCTCTCCCATTGCCGCATTCCCCTGAAACTCATCGTCATCTGAGGTGTCCTTAGCGTCAGCCTCATCCTCCGAGGCTGAGGGAAATACAAATCCTACTCCTCTCGGGTGCGACTCGCCTCCGGGCCACATAGCATATCTTTTAATCATTCTCGAGTCGAGTGTCTGCAGCGACATTTGGGTTATCTCATCATCTGACCAATGCACACCCGCCTGTATACACAACCCACAAATGAGTGATGGGTGTGGCAATCCACCAGAGTATGGTCCTCGAAGGCATCTTCAGATTGAAAAGTTAATTATAGCCCCTATGTCGATGATGAAATCTTGTACCATAGCATACAAGAGCATTGCCTTATCCTTAGGTACATCATACGTGTGTGTAGATGGAAGTAACTTAGCGTAAAGAAAGGCGTACCATATCTTCCCATACCGACTGAGATCCTTACTGCGAAAGACAGTGCCTCCATGATTTGATTTTTTCCATGAGGTACCCGACTTTGTCATCTCCTGCATAATAGCCTCATAATCTGGATCATTATCACGTAAGTGTTGGTACTGGCAATGTCTCGGTGCTCGTAACTGATAGTATGTGTTGATGGCATCGGTACTGAAAGGCACTAACCTACCCCGTACAAAAGCATTGTAGGGCGCCTTATCCTCGGCGTTAGCGTAGAATTCTTTGACCACACTTACCATCATGGCTTCTGCTCACTTGTGAATTTATTCCAACCCTTTTAATATATTTGTTGCATCATTTCACCATCCACAGGCTCAGGTGCCAACCCCCGCTCATGTGTAATTGATTTGGTCACCATATAGACGTAACGGTCGGCGGCGACACTTATGAATTTTAGCCTATCAAAGGTTCGTGTTGGTGGTGTGGCCCCCGAACTCTCTCCTCGTTTCCTTTTTGATGCCGATTTTGGTGCCATTGATTTGGAATTGATGAGTTTATCCCCCAAACTTTACTTAAGCAATTTGTCGAACACTTGGTGTGCGAGACTTGAAATTCCCACAAACTTGGTTATTTGACTTGAACTATGGTGATAGATGATGAGGAGATAAAAAACCAGCTTCTTACTTTCAATATATGTTGAATTTGCTTGTAGAGATTTGCACAAATCCTATCCTTGAACTTCCAATTGGTGTGAATTAAGGTTGTTAGATTGTGTGGTGAATGGGTGGTTTTATAGAGAGGAATTTATGTAGGTGGGTAGTGGATGACTAGGTGGGAGGAGTGGGATTGTGTTTGATTGTTGTGAGGAGTGGGATTGTTGATCGTGGGTGTAGGTTGTGAAGGTGTGGGATGGTAGGAAGATGAAGTGTAATGGGATTAGGCAATGTCATGGCTACAAACATGTAATTGTCGTAACTGCTCTTTAAAATCCGGACAGGCAAGCCCCGACTTGCCTCTTCTTCATTAAAAAGCAAGCCCCGGCTTGCTGTATGTCTGCTAGGCAGTAAGGGGGCAAGCCCCGAATTGCTCTGTTGTTCTTCAAGGGGCAAGCCCCCAGCTTGTTAGCATTCTGTCACGGCAATAGGAGGGGCAAGCCCCGGCTTGCTTGGTGCTGTTCAAGGGGCAAGCCCCGGCTTGCATGCACATCTTTGTTAGTGCCCATGAGGGCAAGCCCGACTTGATCTTTTTTTGGTCTTGGAGGGCAAGTGACTTACTAGCCTTCTGCTATTGCTACTTAATCTGCTTTTGTGGGTTTTGTTCTTCATGTTATGCTTTTGCTATTTCTTGAGATTCTACTAATGCACTATGGTTTCCTCTTCCTTGCCTCATGTGCATCCCATAGCTTCTTAAATGCCTGATCAACATGAAAACATACTCATAAGTAAATATTGGGCAAATTCAAGCATGGAGGGTAAGATTATTTAGCTATCAAGTATAATTTAAATACTACATGACTATATTCTAGACCAAATATTATTTTAAGCTACCATTTCACTAGCATGGATAAAATTACTTAAGAAAAGACAGGAGGATGAAGAAAAAGAATAGAAATAAATAAAAAATGGGTTGCCTCCCAGTGAGCGCTTGATTTTAAGTCGTTCAGCCTGACTGCTCCCTGTTTATGGTGCGTCTGCAAGTGTGATAGCTATGACGTCCATGTTGGACTCGCCACCCCAATAGTGCTTTAATCTGTGACCGTTGACCTTAAAAGTTTCTAAGGGATTCCGACTGTAGATTTCAACGGCGCCATGAGAGAACACCCTTTTTATTATAAATGGTCCTGACCATCTCGACTTAAGCTTGCCTGGGAACAATCTCAACCGTGAGTTGAACAAAAGGACTGATTGCCCTGGCTTGAAAGTTCTTTGCATAATTTTCTGGTCGTGCCATCTTTTAACCTTTTCTTTGTATAACTTGGAGTTCTTGTAGGCTTGAAGATGAAATTCGTCGAGCTCATTTAATTGCAGTAATCGCTTTTCCCCTACAGCTGTTTGATCGAAATTGAGTTTCTGAATCGCCCAATAAGCCTTATGCTGTAATTCGACCGGTAAGTGACAAGCCTTTCCGTACAGTAGTTGATATGGTGACATCCCGATCGATGTTTTATACACAGTCCGGTATGCCCATAATGCATCATCCAAACTGAGCGACCAATCGTTTCAATTCGGATTCACCACTTTTTCCAAGATTCTCTTGACTTCCCTATTCGAGACCTCAGCTTGTCCACTGGTTTGGGGATGAAAAGCTGTAGCTATCTTATGGTTGACCCCATACTTTGCCAATAGAGCTGTGAATGACTTGTTGCAAAAGTGACTACCTTCGTCACTGATAATTGCCCTTGGCGTGCCAAACCTTGTGAAAATGTTCTTTTGTAGGAATTTGAGGACCACCTTGGCATCGTTTGTTGGTAATATTGCAGCTTCAACCCATTTTGATACATAGTCCACTACGAGTAAAATATACTGATTGTTCAGAGATGAAGGGAATGGTCCCATGAAATCAATGCCCTATACATCAAAAATTTCAACTTCAAGAATCGTTTGTAGAGGCATCTCATTCCATTTTGAATTGTTGCCCACCCTTTGACATCTATCACATGTTTTAACAAAATGGTGGGCATCCTTGAATAGTGTAGGCCAATAAAACCCAGATTGCAACACCTTCGCTGCTGTCCTCTCACTCCCATAATGTCCACCATATGCTGATGAGTGACACTCATGCAGAATATTCTTCACTTCACTGTAAGGCACACACCTTCTAATCATCTTGTCGGCGCACTGTTTGAACAAGTAAGGGTCATCCCACTTGTACCATTTCACGTCATGAAGAAACTTCTTTTTCTGTTGTCTTATGAGATCCGGTGGCAGAACGTTGCTCACAAGATAATTCGCATAATTCGCATACCAAGGAAATTCTGCATTTATTCCAAACAGTTGTTCACCCGGGAATGATTCATATATATATATATATATATATCATATATATATAGATTAGGAGGAATTAATTAAAACCTAATATAATTAAAATAAAAAATATATATATATATATATATATATATCTTAATTAAGTCTTACTTAATTAATATACATATATACAAATTATCCTTTTAATTTAAATTTGTGATTTAAAATACTATCAATCATATTGATATATTTAAATCCTTACAATTTAAATTAATTCCCTTTTAAATTACGTTCTATGTGTGTGACCCTATAGGTTATTATTACATTGGTAATAATTTTAAAATCATATTATAAAATTATAAACAGTGAGCGACATCTAGTAATGCATCACTGCTACCCAAGTAATAATAATATCGATGATTCGATGCAACCTTTTCGTGACCAATGTTTCAATGTAATTTAATCCTTTTAACCTTAATATCCTAGATTAAACTCGAGTCATGGAATGTGTCATACTCTTCATAATTTAATCTGAGTTTTTCTTGATCAATGAGTAGACTATATGAAACAAATCACTATTTGAGCATGACCATGCATTTCATAGTCTACTCAATTAAGAGGCCTATGGATATCACCCTTAATACATAGGAGGGTTAAATTCCATCTAGATCACTCATATTCCTCACACGATTCATGATGTACCCAATAATCACCTTTATAGTCCACCCTATTAAAGGTGACCTTTGATGATATCAAAGCACATAAATTCCCGTGTAGTAATATAGTGATTTTAGGTCGGAGGATCATTACATCATTGTCACTATGAGAATCGCTAATGACACTTCGCATAATGCTCCACATAGAATTCTCATGGTGGATCCATCCAAAGACATCGTCTTCAACATGTACCTATGCATTGACTTAATATCTCATATATTTATGATCAATGAGATTTGGTCATCAGTCAATCGACATACTAGTCTCAATGCATCATTGTTGCCCCATCAACAATGATACTCGACTAGGGACTTTTAAGAATAATGATACTAATTATAATTATATAATCTCATGTTCAAGTCATATACTTGAAACTATATAATTTGTATCACTATTATAAGGAATTTTATTATGTTAACATTTATATAACACAGTAAATAAAACCATAATAAAATCATTCATTTATTCAATCAAATATAACATCAAAATGTTAAGCAATTATATCAAATAATTAGCCTCTAGGGCACAAACTCTAACATTACAAACACATTCTCTCATCAAAATCATTTATTAAAATGTCGTGAACATACAACAAGATGCATACTTTAAGTTTTCAGTACAATTATTGTGCCGTATATAGTACGATAACATTCACACCCAAATTAAGTTCTCAATATAATTATTGTCACACTATTTGATAATGTATTGAGAAACTACTACAATTTTAGACCATTAATACATTTCCCTGCTCTCCTCACTAGTCCCAACTACACTCTTATTTCTTGAAAATAATTATGAAACTAACTAAGATAAATAAATTATCAATAACCTTCAACAATAATAAATCATATATTTAGAACGTATAGTAGATGATATAAGTTTTTAACAATTAACTGCAGTGAAATGAACAATCCATTAGAAGAGTCAAATAGACCATAATGTCTACTATTTTCTCTCATTTGAAAAATTCACCATCAATATTTTATCTCTATTACATCAATCAACAGTTCCTCTTTTTATCCAAGCTAAAGAGAAGTTTCACCTCTTGTCTTTGCCTGTAACACAAAAGGTCATGATTGTACTAATTCACAGTTCTTAGTCATAATCATGTCAATCAATTCATATTTACACTCAGGCTAAAGATATTCAATTGTAACACCAATGGTCATGATTATGTCAATCATCAATTCCTCTTTGCACCTAGGTCAAAGAGAATTTTCACCACGTGTTTTTGCCGCACATGCAAAAGACACTCAATAATAATATTATCTTTGCATCCAGGCCAAAGACATTTACAACAATTTAGTCTTGATAAATATGATATTAATGATGGACATAAATAATCAACATAAATAAATATAACATAAACATTAACAATTTTTAATTTAATTTATTCAGAGTTCAAATTATCAACATGATATCCAGAAAATCGATTAGAATTCTTAATAAAATATAACATTCAAGAAAATATAAGGTTCATATTTTAAATATAACAATTAAAATTCACTACTAAAAAAATAGTCATTTGTGATGGCCAAAATCCATCACAAAAAGTAGAAAAACCATCACGAAAGGTTTACGTGATGGCTTTAAGCATCACAATGATCATCTTGTACACACCCATCATGAAAAGTTTTACGTGATGGTTTTGGCAATCACGCAAACGCTTAATGCTTTTGTGATGATTAATACGATCATATTAACACACAATCTATTGTGATTGTCAAAGTCATCACAAAAAATAAGACTCTAGGGATCAAAGGTAAGAAAGTGAATCTCTATTTACGTATAGTTTATTTTATTGTATTAATTGTATCAAATGATACTTTTAGGATTAGAACCTTCCCCCCATTTGCAAACTAAATAACGAGTATTATCACTACACCAAAGCCCAAATCATGATTATAATTTTAAAACAAAATATGAAAGGAAACATATGTGAGTTTACTTACTAAACAAAATTAATTCCACATAAGATTTGGTGATTGAAATGGCAGTCACAAATACTCTATAATGATGGTAAAATTAGTCATCACTGAGAGTCATCATATATTTTATTATTTTGTGATGACTTGAAAATTCCATCACAAAATACCTTTTTGTAATTATAAATAAAAGTCGTTACAAAAATCTATCTCTTTTAATGATTGTCATGGCCGTCATAAAATATTGTTTCTATTATTTCTTACATTAAAATATTAGTGATAACTTAAATACAATCACGAAAAGGGTGTATCTATAAGTGACGACTTAGTGTGTCACAAAAAGAAATTTTAGTTTGCGTGAAAAAATTGGTGTGATTGACATGACCATCACAATTATAATACTTTGATGACAAGATTAATCATCACTAAGAGCCATCATATATACTATTATTTTTGTGATTGCTTAAAAAGTCCATCACAAATTACTATCTTTTGTGATTATTTTTAAAAATTGTCACAAATTTCGTCACATATTCTTATTTTTTTAGTAGTGATTAAATAGGAAGATTCAGATAAAAATATTAGATGAAGCACAAACTATTAAAGATATTCTAATCATTTTCAAGAATTTTTAGCATTTAATAATAAAGTTGGAGAACGAATAATACTTTCTTACCATAATATAGGAGTGTGAAAGAAAATGACATCACTTACCTGAGTAGGAGACTAGATACTACAATATTGTAATATAAGAATTTTGTGTTTTTGGTATGTGTTTGCTTCTTGGATATTCCTCTTTTTCTCATTCCTCTCCTATCTCTTATTCTCACTCTTTAGCTTTCTCTTATGAGTGATGCAAAGAGAAAACTTTCCATTTATTTTTAATCAACACATTTTATTCATTAATTAGTCACACATTTTCAATCTTTTAATAAATATTCATAATTTCCAAGAAAGAGTTTTCGTACAAATGGCGCACAATTGACAACCTTTTCCTCGTTAGAACACCCGAGATATTGTCAATAATGCTAACTATTCTAATAATATTATATCAAATAATATGATTTATTGTGTCGTGACAATTATTGTTTTAGAAATATTGTGCAAACGTTACTATAACAATTATTGAGTTAAAATACTATGTAATTGATACTGTAACAATGATTGAATCAATAATAGGAAATATTGTGCAAATGTTATTGTAACAATTTTTATTGAGTTAAAATATTATGCAATTACTACTGTAATAATTATTGAATTAATAATATAAAATATTGTGCAATACTATGTTTTACGGTGGAGTACTGTGTGCTACTGTAGTACTATTCTTTTATTACCGAGTATTTCAACAGTTAAAAGTGTTAGTACTGTTGATAATTTTTATTAAAAGGTTATTTATAAGTAGGTTTTGTACCTACGGATTAAGTGTGTTTAAGCTGTTGTTATTTTCAAGTATTGTGGTTGCTTTTAGTTGTTTTTGTGTGTCTTTGTAGGAAATGTGGCAGGGACAGGGACTAGGAGCAAAGGAGTGATAAAGGAAACAAAAAGGAGTCAAAATAGAGCAAAGAGACAGTTCTGACAACCTGGCGCGGCAGCTCCACTATTACAAAGAGAATGGCGCGACAACGCTAACTATCCAGAGATTTCACTAGAGAGATGATAGACAGTGCGACGACAGCACCAGGTCGGGGACATGTCAATGAGTTTTGCAAATTTGAGCAGATTTGGATCCTAACTCCTTGGAACATGAGAATTTTGTGGGAAAGCTATAAATAGAAGATAATTTGGAGTTAGAAACCCTAACAAAATACACGGATTTGATTTGGAGAGCGTGAAGAGAGAATTGGAATTTCAAAGGAGCACTCAAGGAGAGTAAGGCAGAGATTAAATATTGAAGAAGAATTCTACGGAGTTTATCTTTACTCCTTTTCTTAGTTTTTTAATTCTAAGATAATGTTTATTTTGTGATTTCTAGTTTTTATCTTTAGCATGAACTAATTTCTAATTAAATTACAATTGAACTATTTATGTGGATGAATTGATTACTTTTATTAATCCAATTATTTATTCATATTGAGTTGACTATCATATTTTGTGCTTATTGTTTAATTATCAAGCCAATAATTACCACATCATACTAGATGAATTCGGGTGATGAAATCTAGGGTTAGAACTGAATGTGATAGCATGTATTCTTAGTTATTTGCATGAGATAAATAATTAGGGTTGTGAATGAAAGTAGTATGCATACAAGCCAATCATGTATGATGATAAAGCATATACTTTGTAATCAATCTTATTTATTTATTAATAAAAGAATAATTTATTAAAGACATTTAATTATCTACATGGTGTTATTTTAATAATATGTGATAAACCCATAGTTTTAAGAAATACTTTTAGAATCTTGATGAGATCTAAATTCTTACATAGCTTAAAACTAAAAATGTTCTCAATCAATGGAGAGTAATTAATTAAATAATACCCTAAAAAGGGTTAACTGATATCTTTATAAGAGGAGTCTTATATCATATATTAAAAAATACGTGATTCCAATTGTTGGATAGTACGCCCCCTTTTTCTATAGAGATAGGAAAAACTAGGGTTTGAGCCAATACACCATTCTTCTTGAATATTCTTCTTCCTTGGTGGATCACCTATAGAGGCCATACACTTGGGTGGCTAACATTAATCAAAGGAAATGAATCTAACCCAGAGATTCAAGGAGATCGCGGAGAAGTAGGAGTTGGACTCGTACCTGTGGAAGCTCATATCTACAAGGGTATGATTCCGTAACTTCCTGTTCTTCGTTTTAATTAATAATATGCATAAAGGATGATCCGGGTAATTGGTTTATGAAAAATTTTAAAATCTAATTTTACTTTGCTTCCGCTAATTTTACAATTTAATTTTGTCTTTGATCTTCACAAAACCTTACAGTGGCATCAGAGCCAAACTTTATGCGAATTACTAGTTGTTTTGATTCCATATATGTATGGGTATGTATTTAGAATACTTTATTGGGCATAATTTATTGTGTAAAATTATTATTTTATGAAAAAAAAAATCAATTCGCGAGGCCTGTTTTTTTTATAAAAAAAAATGCTATTTTACTTTCTCTAATCCCGATCTGTGGTTTCGCTGATCCGTGTTTTTTGATTGATTTAATTTTTTAAAAGGGTTAATCATGAACATGCATTCACAGAAGAATGAGTCTTATGATTACTTCAGTTACCATTATATATATATATATATATATATATATATATAATTTTATAATTAAAATAAAGAGTTTATTTTATTCTTGAAATTAGATTTCATGCAACTTAAAATTGCCCATTAAATGATATTCATATATATATGGAATAATTTTATTCATTAGATGAATGTTTTATTTATTGATACATATGATGATATGTATGATAATAAATGTGATTGATTATGGACTATTGACCAATGCTATTGGATTTATTTTGGTTGGATGTTTGAATGAATGAGTTTTATTAAATGGGGTCTTTGTATCTCGTCTTTTCTGGTTTTCTTCTTGATGTAAATTCTATCTCTCTCCTATGTACTTCCCCTTGACTGTTGATCAAGGTTTCTATTTAAATTAAATAGTTTATGTAATAGGATCAGTTAGAATTCTTCGAAGAACCGGAGATCAAGGTGTAATGAGCGTTTGAAGACTTGTTTGTAATGGAGCCTGGGTTTAAATTTAATAGGTATATTTAAATGTTAATTTTTGCACCCCTAGGGTTTGACCTTTTGGTTCACTTGGTGGCTCTAGTGTACCAAACTAGAATAAAGTCCACAATCAATCCGGGTAGAATATAGTATTCTATATATGCATGCTAGTATTATATATATATATATATATATATATATATATATATATATTATGCAAACATGCTTCGCATGTTTAATAATATGACATGTATTTTATATATATATGTGCATGAGCGCTAAACAAGATGAGACAATTAATAACCCCTCAAAGAAATTATATTAAGTCCTAAGCGTTCAAAGATATTTGGAATATTGAACGTCGCTTTCTAGCATGATAAAATTAATAGAGTATTAAATATTTAATATAAGTTTGTTGTGTCACCACAAGGCAAGTATTAAGTATTTAAGATGTTAATTTATCACATTTGATGCTTATAAAGAAAATTGAACAATATTGTTTTGTTGTGTCACCACAAGGACAATATTTTTCTTTTTTGAATATATGGAAGTGCTAGGTTGGACTTAAATTAAATAATTTTAATTCGGATGTGCCATCACTTGATCAAAATAATCCAAGAGGCAAAAGATAAGGAGTTACATGATGATGTAATTGACAAGGAGTTGTTTACCTATTTATTTATATATAGTTTGTTGTGTCACCACAATGGTATATCCATTTGAAATGGAATCCTTATTCTCACTAGCAAAAAAATTAATTAGCTTTTGCCGAACTATATAGATGAGGGTAATATAGTTTGAAAAAGAATAGTGGGAGATACCAATATAAAATAAGACCTAATTTATTTTGGTAAAATAAATTAATTAAATGAATGTTTGCTAAAATCATGTTTTTTCACATGCAGAAATTTGAAAATATCACACTCACTAATTTCACTGCGTAGCATACTTGATGCTAACAAACCGAATGGGACCAAGAATTAGAATTTGGTGAAGGAATCTGAGAATTGTTCTCACTGCTAAAAAGATTTCTTATGTCTTAAATTCGATCGTACCTGCAAAAGTTGCAGAGACAGCCTCTGAGGAAGAGATTACTACTTTTAAAAAGTTTCAAGATGATGCATCTGTGGCTCAATGCATCATGCTCGCATCCATGAGTAACGAGCTTTAGCGTCAGCATGAAACCATGGATGCTCCTACTATGCTACTGCACCAGCAAGAGCTGTACGGTGAACAAAGTAGGACTGCTAGATATGAAATATCTAAGGAGCTCTTCAGATCTCAGATGACCGAGGGTACTACCATTGAGAATCATGTCTTAAAGATGATCAATCTGATTGAACGTCTTGGACAACTTGGGTTCGTCATGGATTGGGAGTTGAGTCAAGATTTAGTCTTACAGTCACTCCTGGACACCTTCTCACAATTTGTTGTGAATTTTCACATGAATAAGTTAGATGTCAGCTTGCCTGAATTACTTAACATGTTGAAAACTACCGAAGGTCACTTCCCATCTAAGAAGGACCATGTCTTAATGGTGGATGATTCTTCCATGAAAAGGAAGAGGCCCAAGGTATCTTCTCAAAAGAAGAAATCTAAGAAGGTCAAGGGTAAGGCGAAAGTGAAGGATCAAAAAAAACCTGATCCAGCTAGCAAAGGAATTTGCTTCCTTTGCAACAATCCTGGTCATTGGAAGAGGAACTTCAAGGATTATCTTGTGGAGCAAAATCAGAAGAAGCTTGGAGAAGCTTCGAATCCTAATCAAGGTTTGTTTATGATTGAAATTAATTTTTCTGAAAGTCAATCTTGTACTTGGGTATTGGATACCGACTGTGGTTCTCATATACGTAATAATATGCAGGGAATGGTCAGAAGTAGAATGCTGAGCAAGGATGATGTTGTCCTACAAGTGGGAAATGGAGCAAGGTTGCTGCATTAGCTGTAGGGACTTATTGTTTAGCATTACCTACGGGCAAGTTCATTTATTTAAATAATTTTTATTTTGTTCCAAATATTATTAGAAACATTATTTCAATTTTTGTATTGGATATGGATGGTTTTGACATTATAATAAAGAACAACAGTTGCTCTATTTATAATAATAATGTTTTATATTGTGTTGGTAATTTGCGAAATGGATTTTATATACTTGACTTGCATGAAAATATACATCAAATTGAACAAACTAATAAAAGGAAAAGAGATGATGTTAATTATACCTATATGTGGCACTGTAGACTT
This sequence comes from Panax ginseng, assembly GCA_020205605.1. NCBI lineage: Eukaryota > Viridiplantae > Streptophyta > Magnoliopsida > Apiales > Araliaceae > Panax > Panax ginseng. The sequence continues at coordinate 42,195,411 of CM035130.1, read as the reverse complement.
GGTCATATTAATGAAACACGATTATCCAAGTTGCATAAAGATGGGCTCCTAGAGCTATCAGATTATGAATCATATCCAACTTGTGAATCTTGTCTCATGGGAAAAATGACTAAATCTCCTTTTAGTGGAAAAGGAGAAAGAGTTACAGAGTTATTAGCGTTGGTACACACAGATGTATGTGGACCTATGACAATGAATGCATGAGGAGGGTATTCTTATTTTATTACATTCACTGACGATCACTCAAGATTTGGATATGTGTATTTAATAAAATACAAATCTGAATCATTTGAAAAGTTCAAAGAGTTCAGAAGTGAAGTAGAGAAACAAACTAGCAAAATTATTAAGATTCTTCGATCAGATCAAGGTGGTGAATACTTGAGCGGTGAGTTTCTCAATTGTCTCAAAGAAAATGGTATAATCTCACAATGGACTCCACCAGGGATGCCATAGATGAATGGTGTATCTGAAATGAGAAATCAAACATTGTTGGACATGGTTCGATCCATGATGAGCTTTACCAACCTTCCAGTTTCCTTCTAGGGATATGCCCTAGAATCGGCTGCATACCTACTTAACAAGGTACCTAGCAAATCTGTCCCTAAGACCCCATATGAATTATGGACAGGGAGGAAACCAAATCTTAAGCATGTTAAGACTTGGGGTTGTCTAGCTTATGTCAAAAAGTTTGAAAACGATAAGCTATAGACTAGATCCGACAAGTGTAGATTTGTGGGATACCCTAAAGAAACATCAGGGTATTATTTCTATCATCCAACTGATCAAAAGGTGTTTGTTGCGAAACATGCTACCTTCCTGGAAAAGGAGTTTATCCCTGAAGGGGTTAGTGGGAATAAGAAATATCTTGAAGAAGTTCAAGAACCACAAAATACTACGGATCAAAGTCAGGTACCTAACCAAGTGGAAGAACCTATTGTAACACTCACTATTCGTAAATCTGAAAGAGTACCGAAGATACCTGATAGGTATGGATTCGTCATAGAGGATGACGATGAGGTACACATCATAGATGATGATGATCTATTGAATTATAAACAGGATATAAATAGTAAAGACTCAAAGAAGTGGCAAGAAGCCATGAAATCCGAGATGGACTCCATGTATGAAAACCAAGTATGGACTTTGGTTTCACCACCTGAAGGCATTAAGCCTATTGGGTGTAAATGGGTCTTTAAAAGAAAGATTGGAGCAGATGGAAAGGTAGAGACCTATAAGGCCCGACTGGTCGTAAAAGGTTTCAAACAAAGATAAGGAGTTGACTATGACGAAACCTTCTCACCAGTAGCGATGCTCAAGTCCATTCGGATTTTGCTTGAGATTACAGTTTACCATGACTACGAAATCTGGCAGATGGACATGAAAACGGCCTTCCTCAATGGGAAACTTGAGGAGGATGCGTATATGACACGGCCTGAGGGATTTATTTCAAAGGTCGGAACAAATAAAGTCTGTAAGCTACAACGATCCATTTATGGATTGAAACAATCTTCTCGTAGGTGGAACATACATTTTGATGAGACAATCAAAGAGTTTGATTTTATCAAAAATGAGGATGAACCATGTGTGTACAAGAAGGTTTGTGGGAGCGTTGTTTCATTCCTTGTATTATATGTTGATGATATATTACTGATAGGGAATGATATTCCTATGCTACAATCGATTAAAATCTGGTTATCTAAATACTTCTCCATGAAGTACTGGGGTGAAGCATCCTATATTTTGGGGATAAAGATTTATAGAGATAGATCTAAAAGGATGCTTGGCTTATCCCAAGGAACGTACATTGACTCGATGCTAAAGAAGTTTAGCATGGAAGATTCCAAAAGAGGTCTCATGCAGATGAGCCATGGAATACATCTCTCTAAGAAACAGGCCCCAAAGACACCTGAGGAGAGAGACTGTATGAGTAAAATTCCTTATGCTTTAGAAATAGGATCTATCATATACGGTATGATATGTACTAGACCGGATGTCGCTCATGCACTTAGTGTAACAAGCAGATATCAGTCGAATCCAGGAGAAGAGCACTGAAAGGCAGTGAAAAATATCCTAAAGAACTTAAGAAGAACTAATGATGTATTTCTTGTCTACGATGGTTCTGAATTGAAACTAGAGGGCTTCACAGACTCAAGTTTTCAAACGGAACAAGATGACAGTAAATCCATTTCGGGGTATGTGTTTACCTTGAATGGTGGCGCATTGAGTTGGAAGAGTTCCAAACAGCAAACAATTGCTAATTCAGTGACAGAGGCAAAGTACATAGCTGCAAGTGAAGCTGCAAAGGAGGCTGTTTGGATGAAGAAGTTCATAATCGAACTTGGTGTGGTTACTAGCATTAGAGGACCAACACCTTTATTCCGTGAGAACACTAGAGCTATTGCGTAGGCTAAGGAACCCAGGTCTCATTAGAAATCCAAACATGTGTTGCGGCAGTTTTATTTGATCAGAGAGATCATTGAAAGAGGAGACGCCACCCTAGAGCGTGTGGACTCTCAAGACAATATAGCAAATCCATTTACTAAAGCGTTAACACAACAACAGTTCGATCGTCACTTAGAGAAGATGGGTATGAGATACCACGACGATTGACTTTAGTGCAAGTGGGAGATTGAAAGTAGTATGCATACAAGCCAATCATGTATGATGATAAATCATATACTTTGTAATCAATATTATTTATTTATTAATAAAAGAATAATTTATTAAAGGCATTTAATTATCCACATAGTGTTGTTTTAATAATATGTGATAAACCCATAATTTTAAGCAATGCTTTTAGAATCATGATGAGATCATGCTAATGAGATCTAAATTCTTAAATAACTTAAAACTAAAATGTTCTCAATCAATGGATTACTATAAAGGGGATTAGTGAATCCGGATATATTGGTGCAATCAATATATATTAACTTATCTTGTAAAAAAATATATGTCAAGGCTAGTACTTGGTACGATGTCCTTAAGACAATTATGCCCTCCGTATGGTGCTCAGAGTTGATAGCACTTGTCTCCCAGGATACAATGGCACCGTATAGTTTAGCAGCACTACAAAAACTCTACTCTACGAACCAAAAAGATATGCTCCAACTCTCTCTTTTTAGAACTATGAAATTGATGGAAAACAGAATACTAAAATAACTAATAATGCTTAATTGCTTGTGAATGAGTGAATATGAAGGCTGCCCCCTCCTATCTATTTATAGGAAGGGTTGGTGACCATTCAGATGGGCACTTCACCCTTGAAAAGGCATGGGGTGCTTCTGAAAAGGCATGGTTTGCATCCTTTGGTCAAAATGACGTATTTTTGATCATTTTCAGAATAGGCACATCTATTCGGACCCATAAAATGACGTAGTTTGTGACTGACATAATAGACCGGATGCTGCTTCCCACCGACCTCTCGAACCAGTACTGCTCCAACCGCTAACGAACTCACTTCAAGGTACAAATACAAGGTCTCTGTCGGAGCAAGCTTTACCAATAGGGGAGCAGAAGACATATATGTCTTTATGCCTTGGAAGGCGTCTTCACACTCCGAAGTCCACTGGAACGTCTTCGCATTCTTCGGCCCCTTCAGCGTGTCGAAGAACGGCAATCACCTCTCTGCAGACTTGGACACGAACCTCCTCAAAGATGCAATCCTACCAGTCAGACGTTGGACGTCTTTGAACGACTGAGGCGTCTTCATGTCAAGGATAACCTGGATCTTCTCCAGATTGGCCTCAATGCCCCTCTGACTAACCAAATAACCCAGGAACTTTCCCGCACCGAGGCCGAAGGTACACTTTGCTGGGTTGAGCCTCAACTTGTGGTGACGGATAGTGTGAAAGCATTCCTCCAGATCGTCCAAGTGCTTATGAACCTACATGCTCTTTACGATCATATCATCCATGTACACCTCCACGTTCCTCCCCAGCTGCCTCTCGAAGATGAAGTTCATCATTCTTTGGTAAGTGGCTCCAGCATTTATAAGGCCGAAGGTCATCTTCTTATAGGCATACACCAAACGGTGTGTAATGAACGTTGTCTTCGGAATGTCCTCCTTGCACATGGAAATTTGATGATAACCTGAAAAAGCATCCATAAAGCTTAGTAATGCATACCCCGAAGTGGCATCGATGAGTTGATCAATATGAGGCAGAGGATAAAAGTCCTTCGGACAAGCTTTATTCAAGTCGGTGTAGTCGATGCAAACCATCCACTTTCTATTCTGCTTCTGCACCAACACTACATTAGCCATCCACTGCGGGTAGTCGATCTCAAAGATAAAATCAGCAGTTATCAACTTGGCAATCTCCTCATCTATAATCCTCTTTCGCTCAGGTGCAAAGATTCGCCTTTTCTGCCGAACTGGCTTCTTTGAGGGATCTACATCTAGTCTGTGCTCGGCAATCTTTCGGCTAATCCCTGGCATGTCCTGTGGTTCCCATGCAAAAATGTCTGCATAACAGCGAAGGAGTTCCATAAGGTTTGTCCGAAGAGGTTCTAGTAGGCCCGAACTAATCTTCACTGTTTTATTTGCCTTTCCGAGGACCAGCTCGATCTCTTCTGTCTCTCTTGCAGGAATTACCAATGGCTCTGAGCTGCTTTCAGTGAAGGGCTCGATCTTAATCGTCATGGTTTGTTTCTGTTTGCTGACCCCCACTCCGGAGGAAATAACTGCATTCCGATAACAGTGTTGGGCCAGATCTAAGTCTCCCGCCACCTCTCCTACTCCATGCGCCGTGGGGAACTTGTTTTTGAAGTGAGGGATGGAGGTCACAGCTTGGAGAGCCGTCAATGTAGGTCTTCCCAGTATGGCGTTGTAAGCCGAATCTACATGCACAACATAAAATTTACATGCTATTTCTACCTGTTGGGGGGCTGTGCCGAAGATTACTGGGAGTTCGATAGTGCCTGCCACTTTAACTGGATCGTTGCTGAAGCCATATAAAGGAGCCTCCTGCCCGACCTCCATCTTTCGCCCATCAAGATGCATCCTCTGATAAGCATGGGCATACAAAATATCCACAGAAGACCCGTTGTCTATCATCATGCGCTTCACATCTACCGAGCCTACTTGTGTTGTGATTACCAAAGCCCCTTCATGCGGCTCGATGGGCTCCGAAGGATAATCTGCATCGGTGAATGATATAACAGTCCCTGGAAATGGTCTGTCGGCCTTCAGGGGAGCACCCGCCACGGACATGACCGAATCCAAGTATCCTCTCCTCTTCTTCCCTACTTCCCTGCTGTCCCACCGGTTATTACATCAACGACGTGCCTTGGTGGTGGTATTGGAGCATTTTGGACGGGTGGAACCATTTGAACCGTCTCAATAAAGACGGCCGACATTTCTGCACGATCTTGTTGGTCCTTCCCGGCCACATACTGAACCAGCAAATCGCTTTGAATCTTCTTCTCCACGAAATCCTACAGATTGCAACACTTATTAGTATCATGGTCTGCGGCTTGATGATAGCCACAATATTTCCGAGAGTTACCCTGCCCTGTCCTATAGTTATCACGAGGTGGCTCAAAGAATGGCTGGTTTCTGATCTGGTCCAAAATCACCGACCTATCCGTATTCAGTTTGGTGTAAACCTTATTCACCTTCGGGGCGGACGCAGGTGGGCGACTACTTCCTTGTCGCCAAGAGTTGTCGTACTTCTTCGAACTGCCCTCTGGCCGATCATTATACCCCCCCCACCCCCCCATCTTCCTCTGATTGCCTTCGGTCTTAGGAATATCTACCTCCTTTAACTGGTCCGAAGAAGGATGCTTCAAGCTATTCATAGCCTCCACTACCACAATATAACCTTCTGCCTTGTCGAAAGCTTCTGCTAAGCTTTTCAGATGATGGAACATCAATTTCTTCACTAGCTTTTCGGACTTCATCAGATCTAGCCCATTCTGAAACAACCCTACCGCCTGGAGATCATTGAGGTCGGACACCTGACCAACTGCTTCCCTGAACCTCTTCACATACTGGCCTAAAGATTCGTTGGTGAACCGTCGACTGCGCTTAAAGAACTCAGAGGCTTCCCTCTTCTTCGGTTGCTCCCAAACGGGCATGAAACTTGTCACAAAGCTCGGTCCAAGAAGAAATTGAATCTGATGGTAAAGTCCCCATCCACTGCCTCACATCTTTTCTTAGTGTTGTGACAAACGTGTGACACTTGGCAGCATCGGTAAAGTCATAATAATTCATCAGTCGGTCGAATGCCTGGCTATGGTCATAAGGATCCCCAGACCCATCGTAACTCTCCATACGTGGCAGCTTCTTGGTGATGTCTGCCTTTTCCTTAAGAATGTCCGAGGAGAAAGGAGACGCCTTCTTCCCCGGGGTGTCTTTCACCTGCTGCACTTCTACCAACTACTTTCGGAGCTCCTTCAACTCCTTCACCAAGAAATCAACACCTTCGGGCTACGAGGAGACTTCTTTCTCCTGAATGACCTTCTACTTCTAAGTGGACCGATCCCCCCTATCCGATTCCACTGCCTTTGTTGGACTTTTGGATCTACTCAGACGTGCAACCCTATCCTCGTGCTGAGAATATTTGCGTTGATGCTCTCTCCTTCTGGCTTCTGGCACGATCTCCCTTGATCTGCTCATTCGCTTGTCGTCGCCTCGATGCTGAGGACCAATAACCATAAGTGCCTTCTTCGAGGCCATGGGGGTTCTGTTCCTAGATCTTCTTCGATCGCGAGGATGATCTTGAGATACATGTAAAGAGTGCTCTAGCTCTTTCCCCTCTCACCATTGTGTCTCCTTATGCCTACTCCGTCTTTCGGATTGAGCACGACTAGACGCCTCGTCTCTCAACTCTGCCACCCGAAGCATCTGTTCGGCTATATCTTCTCTCTGCTTTAGCAGAACCTCTAAGGCTTTATCTGCTTCGTCTGCCATCTTTTCTAATTTGGCAACTCTGTCCTCCTGACCACTTTGGCGATGAGTCTTGGTCGGTGAACCTTCTGTCCGCCTCCGACCATGATCACGCTCTTTATCTGCATCAAAGACCAGCCTCCGTCTGGCTCCACCATGAATCTTCGGACGAAGATCTCCCGAATCGTGCTTGGAGGCCGTACTCTTATGAGCACTTTTAGAAGGACCCAGACGATCCTTTACAGAAACACGAGGCAACGATGAGCTAACAGCCATCGCCTGCCCTTCTGGCGTACCATCTCTACTCCTCACCATCTTCCGAAGCAGGTTGAATGAATGTGATTGAAGACTCAATGACACCAGAACTCAGCCCTTCTTCTAGCGCCAATGTTAACGCCAAGATCTTCTCCGACGCCCCAATCACGTAAGACGTCCTGATCCTGCACAGTAAACACGATAAGACACCAAAAGCTTGACGGCTTCGGCCGTCGGGGGATAGCTCAGGCGTGAGAGTCAGTATCGGTGTTCACAAGGTTAACAATGGAGGATGGTAATGTTTAGTGTATTGAGAGAGATAATAATATTCAGTTGAATGTATATGTGAACGTACCTCCTCTTGAAGAATCCTTTTCTAAGTTGTACTTTCTCGCTTTGGGTTTCGTACACCCACTACCGTCGTCGACACAACCCCCGATCGATGGGTTACGGCGATCGCATGCGATCTACCCACTACCTTTTGTCCTTTGTTTTTCATCGTTTACGGCTATGATCCCATTCACATTAATGCATAGCAGTTATAACAGTCAACTATCATGTTTTTTCATCATTACAAGCCAAAGTAATGGATATTAAAATATCTAATGGGTTAGTCTAATGAACTGACCCGGTTTCATAGGATTTAATAGAAATAATATGATGACTAGGCCCAATGACTTTCAAGGTTCAATAATGAAGGCCCAATAGACTAATGAAATAAGTAAGCCCATTTTATTCGGCCCAATAGAGGAAATATCACGACCCAACAACCCGTCTGTGCGGTCTATCACATGCATGGTGAATTCTTCTGTTATTCCATTCTTTATTATTTTGTTGGAATAACCTGTCTATGTGGATTACGCATGCATGGTGAATGATCCTTTGTATTCATTCTTTATTAAATTGTGGAAATGATCTGTCTACGTGGATTACCGCATGGCGGGTGAAAATCCATTTGCAGTTTCGTATATTTTATTATACTCATTTGGGATATCATTTCTTTTGTACTCGTCATGAAATATCATTTTCTTTGGTATTTTTACATTACGAGTTACTATTCACGAAGTTACTATTCACCCGATTATTATTCACTCTAGTATTATTCACTTTCGGGTATTTGGGCACTTTTTTTGCTTGGAATACTATTCACGAGTTACTATTCACGGGTTACTATTCACCCGATTACTATTCACTCTAGTATCATTCACTCGGGTATTTGGGGTACTTTTCATGTCGGAGTACTATTCACGGGGTACTATTCCCGAAATACTATTCATGGGGTGCTATTTACCCGAAAAATATATTTCTTTTCTGTCCAAATTATTTTTGGTACATGAATATTATTCTTGAATTTTACTCTACAAAGCAGTATCATGTTGACAATTTCGATATTTTTAAACTCTGAATAAATTTAAAGTCTTTAATATTTATCCTTGATTTCGTTTGATTAATGCTTATATCATTGTCATCATCCTCATGCTTATATTTTGATGAAAGTCATCTTCGGCTTACGTGCATAAATGGACTATTGATTATTGGTTTTACAGTTGTATATCTTTGGCTTACGTGCAAAGATGGACATGTGTATGACATGATCATAACCACTGGTGATAATAACGAATATTCTTGGCCCGTAGTGCATGGATAATTCGATGATGTGATTAAGCGAGGATCATGACCATTAGTTAACAATTTGAATGTCTTCGGGTAGTAGTGCATCTATTGACAGACAATTGATTGGTATGATCATGACCATTGGTTTTGTAGTTGAATATCTTTGGCCCGTAGTGCAAAGGTAGACAACTGATTGGTATGATCATTGTTATTACATTTGAATATCTTTAGCCTTTGGGATAAGGATATTGAGTAAACTTTCTATTAAGCCTTTGTAGCAAGGAGGAACTGTTGATTCACATTATTATAAACATGAATTATGAATTTAACTAAAATATTTGGTGGTTCAGGTGAAGACAGGTCATGAAATTTCTCTTTGTCTTGGGTATAATAAAGAACTGTTAATGGGTATTACAGGAATAAAATTGATGATAAATTTTTAAATCATAGAAGATAGTAGATATCATGCTCTACTTGACTCTTCTAATAGATTGCTTATTCCGCTGCAGTTGTTGATCTAAAACTTGTTGTCTATTGTATTCTATCAGTTGTTATACTGTTGAAGGCTAAGGATAATTTATTCTGCATTATCTTAGTCATAATATTTCTTACTGGGCTAGTTGAGCTCACCCTTTTCTTTCACTGTTCTCTTCAGGAAATGAGAATATAGCTGGGACAAGTCGGGGAATGGAGTGATGGTCCGAGATGGTGGCTATAGTAGTCTTCACTATTTTTATAAAATAGTGTGATAATAATTGTAATGAGGACTCCATTGAGTGTGGATATTGTCTAGAAGGCAATATTCATGTTTAAACTCTCAGCTATATTTTGTCGTAATCTGCACGACAGTTGTATAATTAAGTTTGTAGTTGATTTTTGTACCATGTATCTGGCGACTCAAGATGGGTGATGTATACCTGTTTTGGGGGCGTCACATTCTTCTTACAAACAAATTACTACTACAAAGCAGTGTTTTATTGAAATTTTCTATAAATTGCTATCACGGATAATTCACCAAAGGCTCGACATATATCTTGGAAGTATATCGTCTGCAACCCTTAACAAACCAATCGTGATGGGGGCGATAAAGACCTTAAAGACAAGGATTACCCGTGTCATGTCTCCCATTCTTGTTGATGATTTTGATTCTAAAGCTACGAATCTAACACAAATAAATAAATAAACAAAAGAAAGAAAGAAAGAAAAGAAAAGAAAAGGCCAGACCTATAAACGAAAACATTTCAAAGGAAAAGAGAACCCTATAATATTAGGGTTCTTTACAGAAATATACAACAATTAGAAAGTAATTACACCATTAGTGCATCCACAAAATAATTACAAAAAGAGTGTAACAAATTCAAGCCATTCAATTTCACATTAATAAGGAAACCTAAAATCAAGGAGAAATAATTGCCATAATTAATAATTCAAATTTAAACCATTCAATTTCACATTAATAAGGAAACCTAAAATCAAGGAGAAATAACTGTCATAATTAATAATTCAAATCAAATTTTTGGGATCTAACAACAAAAACAAATCCATAATTCAAATCAAAAGGAGGGAAAAACAAAAAAATATCTTCTCCATCCTAATCTTCATCTCCCTCATCGCTCATTCTCTTCATCACCGCCTTCTCTCTCTTCCCCTTCATCATCCTCCTCCGCCGCGAATCTCCAGAAGTCCTTGGTTGAGCCGCCGCTACATTGCCCTCTCCTCCACTTCATCATCCTCCTTCGCCGCAAATCTCCAGAAGTACCTGAGTTACTGTTTTAAATTATTTTTTTGACGATTTGGTTACCCACAAAAACTAAATTGGTTGCCTTTGTTTGAAGGTTTGGCTACCAACTGCATCACATTCAAAATAAATTTGAAATCTAATAAAACTTAATTGGTTACCTTGGTCTGAAGGTTTGACAACTAACTGCATGAAGGTTTGACTACCAACTGCATCACAATCAAAATAAAATTGGTAACCTAATAAAACTGAATAGGTTACCTTGGTATGAAAGTTTGGCTACCAACTACATCACATTCAAAATAAATTGGTAACCTAATAAAACTGAATAGGTTACCTTGGTATGGAGGTTTGACTACCAACTGCACTATGGGAAAAAAATTCAGGTAACACATGGAAACAATTCTTAAATTAATTGGTAACTTAATCAACAGTGGGGTGGTGGAAAGCGTTGCAAGTGGCAAGACGGTTAATGGAGGCGGAGGTGGCCATAACGGAGGTGGTCATAACGGAGGTGATGGAGGTGGAAGAGGAGGCGGCCATAATGGAGGCGATAGAGGAAGAGGTGGAGGTGGCGGCAGAAGGCGACCATAATGGAGGCGGAGGTGGTGGAGGCGGAGGAGGAGGCGACCATAATGGAGGCGGAGAAGGAGGATGTGGAGGTGGAGGTGGCGGCGGAAGGGGAAGCGGATTGGGAGGGGAGGAGATGGCAGTATGTTACAATATGAAAACCAAAAAACAGATCTTATTTCTTAATCATGAATACAGTACGCTTCAGTACCTTTAGTACATTCATTTATATCTATTACAACACAAATATCTTTTTAACTATTTATTACATTAATACCATTGTGTATAATGACATTAGTATCCTTAACATCCCCCCTCAAGTTGTGAGTTTGAAATAAATTACAAACTCCCAACTTGGATTGTAGAAGCTGAAGTTGTTCATTGGACAAAGCTTTGGTAAACAAATCAGTTGGTTGTTCTGCTGACAAAAGATGGTGTGTTGTAATAACCCCCTTTTGAAGCTTCTCACGAACAAGGTGACAATCGATCTTGATGTGCTTAGTACGTTCATGAAAAACAAGATTAGATGTTATGTATAGAGCAGACTTGTTGTCACAAAAGAGAGGAACTGGAGTAATAGAAGTGATGCCTAATTCTTTTAATAAAGCAACCAACCAAGTAACCTCACAACAAACATCAGCCATAGCCCTGTATTCTGCTTCAGCTGAGGATCTAGAGATTGTGGGTTGTTTCTTACTCTTCCAAGAAATGAGAGAAGAGCCTAGCATTACACAATAGCCAGTAAGAGACTGCCTAGTAGTAGGACAACTACCCCAATCAGCATCACAATAAGCATGTAAAATAAGAGAACCAGTTGCACACATGAGTAATCCTTGTCTAGGAGATGATTTCAAATATCTAACCAATTTTAAAGCTGCATCCATATGAAAAACTTTAGGAGCAGACAAAAATTGACTAAGCACATGAAAAGAATATGCAATATCAGGTCTGGTTATGGTCATGTAAATGAGACGACCAACCAGTCTCCGATAGACATTAGCATTCTTCAACAGATCCCCACTGTTGAATAATAATCTGTGGTTTTGTTCCATACGAACTTTGGAGGGTTTTGCATTTGTGAGACCCACGTCTTTTAAAATATCAAGAGTATATTTTTGTTGATTAAGGTAGATACCTTTTGGAGACCTAGCAACTTCAATACCCAAAAAATATTTCAAGGCACCAAGCTCTTTTATTTGAAATTGAGTAGCTAAGTAATCCTTGACTTGTTGAATGACAATACTGTTAGACCCTGTGCTGAGTATATCATCTACATATACCAGTAATGTTATAAAGCCAGAACAAGAGTGAGCAATGAATAGAGAGTGATCACAGTTGGATTGCTTAAATCCAAATTGTGTTAATGCGGCAGAGAACTTTAGAAACCATTGTCGAGGTGCTTGCTTGAGTCCATATAAGGACTTGAGAAGTTTGCAGACAAGAGAAGTCCCTGTAGAATTATGGGAATTGCAGAAACCAAGAGGCATAGTCATATATACTTCCTCATTTAAATCTCTATGAAGAAATGCATTGGTAACATCCATCTGATCCACCTTCCAACCTTTTAAAGCAGCTAGAGCAATAAGAAGTCTCACAGTTGTCATTTTAGTAACTGGAGCAAATGTCTCAAAGTAATCCAATCCTTCAGTCTGTGTAAAGCCTTTCGCAACAAGCCTAGCTTTAAAGCGATCAACACTACCATCAGGATTATATTTGACTTTATATATCCATTTGCAGCCCACAGCTTTCTTGTCTTTAGGTAACTCAGTGACAAGCCAGGTATGATTGGCTTCCAAGGCTGAAATTTCTTTGACCATGGCTTCACACCACTTAGGATCAATAACAGCTTGATTATAAGTGGAAGGCTTAACAATAGAAGCAGTGTTGGAAAGATAAGTGTTGTAAGCAGGAGTAAATGTGTCATAAGAAATAATATGAGACATGGGATAACGAGATACATGATTAGAAGTGATAGAAGAAGGAAGAGTATGAGCAAGATTCTTGGGTAATCCTGTGAAATCTTTTAATTTAGAAGAAAGTGTTTTAGTGTGAGTAGGTCTGGAAGAAGGAAGTGTAATAGGCAACTCAGGTGACACAGAAGGATTTAAAAACTCAGTAGGAGAAGAATCAGAAATATGACCAGAAGAAGACATAGGTGAAACAGTCTGTAAAACATTGTCTGAAGAAATCTCAAAAGAAGAAGTAGGAGAAACTATAGGACTATACAACAGATCATCTGTAGGTAAAGAAAAAGAATTATATGAAGGAAATAAAGAATCAGTAGTAGGAGATATAAGAGATGCAAAAGAAAAAAACATTTTCAACAAAAGAAACATCTCTGCGAACAAAACATTTTCTAGTGTCCAAGTCACACACTTTGTATCCTTTTTTAGCATAAGGATATCCTAGAAAAACACATCTGATTGCTCTAAGAGAGAACTTATCTCTGTTATAAGCTATAGTTGAAGCAGAACACAAGCAACCAAAGACTTTAAGATGATCATAAGAGGGGGCAGAACCAAGAAGCATTTCATATGGAGTTTTATTGCTTAAAACTTTAGTAGGTAATCGATTAATCAAATATGTAGCAGTTAGGAGACAATCTCCCCAGAAATGAATAAGTAAGTGAGCATTAAATCTAAGAGCTCTAGCAATGTCCAAAAGATGGCGATGCTTCCTTTCTACAACACCATTTTGTTATGGAGAGTAAACACAAGAAGTTTGATGAATAATACCAAGATGAAGAAAAATAGGAGCAGGTTCATTAAATTTAGTGCCATTATTTGATCTAATAGTCTTGACATTGTGATTAAACCGAGTACGAACATGACTAATAAAATTCTTGAGAATAGAAGCCACTTGATGTTTACTATGAAAGAGATAAGTCCAAGTACATCTTGTGAAATCATCCACAATCGTAAGAAAATAAGAACAATCGGTATGCGTTTTATACTTATAGGGACCCCGGACATCACAATGTAAAAGATCAAACATAGACAAACTCACAGAATGACTAATAGGAAAGGGAAGTCTTGTTTGTTTAGACAGATGACAAACATCCTAATGAGGAAGAGAAGTAGAATTACAATGTAAATGTAATGACTGTAAAATAGCTAGAGGGACATGCCCCAATCTAGCATGCCACAAATCTACAATATTGCAAACTTTAGAAACAACAGTAGCTGGTGGAGAGACAATAGATGCAGTATTCGAAGATACCAGGCTAATAGAGGGTGGAGAAAGAGGCAAGTAAGGCGAGTTTGATTTGTAGATGAACAAACCATTCTCTTGTCTACCAATCTCTTTCTCCCTCTTCAAAGCTAGGTCCTGCAAAATACATTGATTGGACAAGAATAACATATTGCAATGATTATCCTTATTAAATTTAGAAACAGAAATGAGATTATAATGAAAACTTGAAACACACAAAACATTGTGCAAGACAATCTCAGATGAAAGGTGCACTATACCAGAATGGAAATAAATGGATGTTTGACCATTAGGTAAATGAATCTTAACATACAAGACCACATGATGCTCAAGTAAATGAAGATATGGAGTAATGTGGTCAGTAGCACCAGAGTCAATGATCCATTTAGATGTATTAGTATGGACATTTAGACAAACAGAAGAGACAACAGAAGAAAATGAAAAACTATTACCTGAAAGATGATCTGCAGTTGACAAAAAAGTAGGAGATTTCAATCCAAGTTGAATTATCTGCATTATTTGTTGACACTGAGATGGTGTAAAATTTAAATTGTTGCCTGATACTTCAGAACCTTGCTCAGACTTGAAAAGAGTTGATGCACAGTTGGAAATAGATCCTTTGGTCAGCTCTGAATGAGAGAAGTCAAGGTTGAGAAGAGACAATTTCATTAGTATGTGTATTAGCATATGCTGCTGTTCTATGAGAACCAGACATAAGAAACACATGAGATTGTGCTAATTTGGATTTAGGATGCCAATGTGGATAACCATGAAGTAGAAAACACTTATCCTTTGTGTCATGACAATGATCACATTTGGTACTAGATTTTTGAGATTTCTTAAAATTTCTATTCCCTTTAGCAAAACCAAGCTGGTGTCCAGAATTAACTTTACCAAACTGATGAGCTCCAAACTGAGAGGGAAACTGTTTGGCTAGTAGAGCAGCATTCTCAGGTATTACAACTGTTTGAAGAGAACACTCCCTCTGTTTTTCCTTTTGCAAAAGTAAGGCATACACTTGACTTAGAGAGGGTAAAGACTGCATCATAAGAATATGTCCTCTTACAATAGTAAAATGATCATTCAGTCCCATAAGAAATTGAGTAACTTTGAGAATTTTCTCATACTCAATCAATTGATGAGATGCACCACAAGTACATACTTTACAAGTACATTTAGGAATAAAAATAAGACTGTCAAGTTCATCTATCATTGACCGAAATGTAGTAAAGTATGTGGTTATGTTTTTGTTGCCTGAGTTAAAGAGGTCAGATCTTTTCTTAACTGAAAGAGTCTAGGTATATTACTTTGGGTAAACCTAGCAGCCAAATCATCCTAAATACTCTTAGCAGAAGGCAAGTAGATTATGTTGTTTCTGATTTCTAAAGATAAGGAAACATAATTCAACAACCATGAAATTACCATATCATTGCATCTATTCCAGTGTGGTAAATAGGGAGAATCAAGTTCTGGTGCCAAATATGTACCATCTACAAAACCTAGTTTGAGTTTTGCACAGAGAGCAATAGTCATAGACCTTTTCCATTGATTGTAATTAGCTTCAGTTAAAGGCTAATTAACAAGCACCATACCTGGATGATCAGTGGTTTGTAAAAAATATGGATGAAGAGAATCAATGATAATAGTTGCTACACCTGAACTTCTAGAATCTCCAGCTCCATGTCCACCAGATCCATGGCCACCAGATCCATTACTACCCGCAACAATATTCGCAAAAGTATTATTTTGAAAGAAAGAAGTCATTCTTAACAGATTTGATGATTTATTCACGAACAAAGATATTATTATTGCGAGCAAACAATCACTTTAATTCTACAAACACTGATTACTACTGAATATGCGAAATAGTACAATGAATCAATTGACTATAGATTCAATTGATTTTATGAGGAATTGAAAGAGATATAGAGAAGAAAAGTGAGAATAAACCCTAGATCTCTTTCTGGCTTTGATACCATGTTACAATATGAAAACCAAAAAACAGATCTTATTTCTTAATCACGAATACAGTAAGCTTCAGTACCTTTAGTACATTCATTTATATTTATTACAACACAAATATCTTTTTAACTATTTATTACATTAATACCATTGTGGATAATGACATTAGTATCCTTAGACCTGGCAATATAGTTGGTTAACTGTCGGGTCAACCCATATTAACTGGAACCAAATGGGTTGATTAACTATTTTTATTTATTTGGGTTGGGTAAAGTTTGGAACCATATTTTTAAAAAGAAATATAGTTCCAACCCAGTTAACCATTTTTCGACCCAGATTTTATTCCAAATCTAAATCAAAAGTTCTTTCCACCCTATTTACATATTCAAAAAGTTCAACCACCACCACACACCACCCCCCCCCACCTCCACCACCACATACCCCCTTTGACCATCCCACGCCCCCATTCCACCCCCCACAACCCCACCAAAAAAAAATATTATGTGATTATGTATATACCCTCCTTTCCCCACCCCCCCTCCCACAACCCCAAAAAAATAATAATATTATGTGATTATGTATACACCTCTTACCCCCACCCCCCCCAAAAAAAATAATGTGTACACCACCCCATATTATTTTTTTGAGAAGTAGAATCTTTGGGTGGGGGGGGGGGGGGGGGGTGGAGGTAGGTGGTAGGGGTGGGTGGGTATACATAATCGCTTAATATTATTTTTTTGGGAGGAGTGGAGGTGGGTGGGTGGGTAGGTAGGTAGGTAGGTAGGTGGGGTGGGGTTAGAAGGGTGGTGGTGTATACATAATCGTTTAATATTAACTTTTTGGGGGAGAGTGGTGGGGAGTGAGTTGGGTTGGGGTGGTGGTGGTGGTGGTGGTGGTGGTGGTGGGTGGGGTGGGGTGGGGGGGGGGGTGGGATGGGTGGTGTACACATTTTTTTGGGGTGGGGTGGGGTGGGGTGGGGTGGGGTGGGATGGGATGGGGGGGGAGGGGTAAGGGTGTATTCACATAATATTATTATTTTTGGTTGGGTTGGGTTGGGGTGGGGTGGGGTGGTTGGGGGTAGAAGGTGGGTGGTGTATACATAATCGCTTAATATTAATTTTTTTGGGAGAGAGTGGTGGGGAGTGAGTGGGGTGGGGTGGGTGGTGTACACATTATTTTTTTTTTGGGTGGGGGTGGGGTGAGGGATAAGGGGTGTATACATAATCACATAATATTATTATTTTGGAGTGGGGTGGGGTGGGGTGGGGTGGGGAGTAAGGGATATATACATAATCACATAATATTATTTTTTTTAGTGGGGGGAGGGGGATAAGGGGTATATACATAATTACATAATATTAGTGTCAAATCAGGCCTTCATGGAACTCATAACCCATAACAATATTAAAATGGTTAATATGGTTAATATGATTTTTAACCATAACCATATGGTTCCAACTCACATTATCCATATTAAAAATGGTTAATATGATTTTAGTTCTTAAATGGAACCATAACCATATTTTAAAAACCAAAACCAATCCATAACCATATTTTGTCAGGCCTAAGTATCCTTAACACGGTGGAGGCGGCAGAGGATAAGGTGGAGGTGGTGGCGGAAGGAGAAGCGAATCGGGAGGGGAGGAGATGACGGTGGAGGTTGTAAATCTGAAGTGTTTATTTTTGATGATGATGATGATAACGACAACAATGAAGATAATATTTAAAATACCCACCTAAATTAAAGGGATAATAAATACATTAATTTTATAAATAAAATATTTAAATGCATTAATTGTGTAAATATTTTAAGAATGTTATATTGTTGTAATTATTTTAAAAAATATACTAGAAACTGTAATTGTTCCGTAATATTACTCGGGGTATCTCAGTCCCAGGTCCATTTAGGGCCCAAGGCTCAAGGTTAGGTAAAGTTAAAGCCACCATACAACTTCTATCACTGGTTTCAGATGGTTGTATATATGAGATTTGGATTCCAGGCAGTTCAAATTTGCACTATTTTAACAATTTTATTGAAACAAGTTAAATTCGTATAGCTAAGATTTGCAATTGTATAAAACTTGTGTAATAAAAGTCATCCAAAATACAACTCTCTGGTAATTCGTTTTTAGACTGCCAAATGAATTGTCCATTTTGAACCGCTTGGAATCAGAATTCGTACCTGCATGTGTCATGAGATTCTGCCAAACACCATGCTTCTTGTTACCCGCGCATTGAGAATTAGCATCTCTTCCACCACCCGAAAAACAGATGGAAATAAAATGAAACGTACAAACACAACCGGAAAAATACACTTCCCCAACAAAACATGGGAAGGGGGAAACTAAAGAGAAGTAAATATCAAATCATGTTTGAATTAAGTCATTTATGTGCATAAAAAACAATCATTGTTACTTAATATCATATCCAACAATGGAACAGTTCGTTGATTCCTCCCCAATAGTAAAAATAGGCATATACAAGCCCTGATTAGCTTCTGACACTTGCATCATTCGTAAAGAAGGCAGCCCAAAATGTTAAACAAGAGCATTAGCTAACCATGAGGCTGAATGATTCACTATCCTGAACAGATCAAAGATATCAAACATGTTCACTAGAAGAACATGGCACTTCTCGATTAAGTAGTTTCAAATTGATGAAAATAACTTTATGAAGAAAAAAAGGATAACAAGCAATAAACTGACAAAAATTTATTGCTGAAATTGTAAAGAATAAAATGACAAATGTGTTTGTAAAAGAGATTTACATGGCATACTCGCTTTCAATCATTTCACGAACCTCATTAACTACTAAGTATGCTTTGTGGCCTCCAATCACCTCAGCCTGTTTCTTGCTATCCTTCCAAAGCTATCACACAGTACATTTAGTCATTAGTGTGCATAATAATGCTAAATTCTTTTAGGCAATATGCAGTAAAAAAAAAGTGAAGGATAAAAGCCTATGAATGCAATGGAATACCTGTATCATCGGCATTTTCTGCTCAGTTTCGGAGCCCCACCAAATCATATACATGAAAATAAAATATGATTCAAGTAAACAATCAGATATGCTGCAAACTTAAATATGTAAAGCAAGCAGAGCTGTGGCAGTATGCTAGCATAGTTGCGTGAGTTTAGGCATGTACCCAATACTAGAATAGCAGGTTCCAAACTACGTAATGGACTACATCATCTTTTAAAGCACAAATTAAATAGCTATAATTACGCCTCTGGAGCAGTCAGTATGAACAGTTACAAGAATGTGTCATACATTACACTGAAACATCTTCTACAACTGCTTCATTTTAACGTGGAGAGGATAGGCAAAGGAATGTACCAGAGGCATTAAAAAGTGAAGTTCGCGAGCATTTCCCACTAGATGAAGATAGAAACAAAATTAAGATTATCTACAGACTCAGAGATGAGCCAATCACATTAGCCACTTTAAACTCATCATAATTTCAATTGTATGGATCAGAAAATAATTTGCCTCATGTGGAAGAAGATCCTTTATTTTTGAAATAACCTAATGTTTGCCTCAGTGTCCAACTGCCGCAAGTAAACAAACGAATTCAAATTAGGGAAATTCCAGTAATGCATTTTAACGGACGAAATGTCAGTTATTGTCAAGTTTTTGGTATTCGAAATGTTACATAAATCCATACTTAAAAACTTTTCATTTGTTGCCTACTCCTAACTTCTTAGTGACAAACTTTTACTTTGCACTTACCCAAAAGTTTTATTTAAAGTTAGATACACCACCAAGCAATACAGAGCTTGTATTTTTAAGTTCAAAGATTGGTCCTCTACACTTGGCATGCCAATTTTAGAAAAGTACTACCAAGGTTAATCCGATAAAAGTCTTCACTTCAATTAGTTAATATGAAATTTTTGCATCAGTAACTATGGAATTTATTTTTTAGTATGAAGTGATAGACTCATTGCAGAATATTGAGAAATGCAACTATATGATCAAAAGGACTCTTAGACTCAAAACAAAGCCAGAACATGACAAAAGTGTCGCGTGCTTAGCTGTAGGAAAACAAACATAAACTTGTCAATCTCTAATTTTCATAACAAACAAGGCATATATATTTAAAGCTCAACCAACTGGACCAAAGGTACATACTACAAAATCATCAAGTACCCAATGTCTAAACTGGAAGAGAAAATGAATTTATCAAGTGGGATTAGTAAGCACACAATTAACCTTATAAGGGGAGAGGGTAAACCAAGGAAGGTAGCAGGGGCACTAAATAGTGAACTACGTTTGACAACACTTTCCAAAAGTTAAAGATAGAAAAGGAACAAAATTAATTACCACGCATCATGGATTCATGATTTCATGTTCTCATCTTTTATTTCCTAGAGTATAATGAGGAGGGACGACAAAAGACAGTACCCAATGTGGTTCATTGTCAAATTATTGTTTCTAATAGGGCAAAAGTGCAGGCAACCATTGAAAAGTCATTTTTGCAATGGATATTTCTATGTTCACAATAGATGTGCAAGATGTAAAACAAATATAGATAGCATTGGAAATATTTTAGAATTAAGGAGAATCTTACAGTGATTCCTGCACGAACCACAAGCTTGTATGGCACATTGGTGACATCAATGCAATAGAATCGTACTCTGTCTCAATACATGGAACAGAAATTTCAGAATTAGGTGTCCGTATCAGATTGAAAAATAAAATAAACCTGGAATAGTTAATTACAACTCTAAACACGTGCACATATTAGCATAAAACGAATAAACTATTCACTAGTAAGCGTGCAGAAGCGCAAGCTCACACACATGGAGGTGTAAGAAAACAGACAATGTATAACAATAATACGAGTTGCTCTTTTCATTTCAACTCTTCAATCGCCAACTACCTGAAATTGGTTAGACTTGAAGATGCATGAAATAATTATTATGTGTGAAAGAGGAGTGATGAATTCGTACCATTTAACAAGTGGCTGTGAGAAATATTTTTAATGAGAGAAGCAAAAAAAATTTGACCAGAAAGAATATAATATATTAGAGGCAATTGTATCACATTAGAATGACCCCATAAAGATTTGGATCAATGCATGCCTTCCTATCTATGTAAATTTAAAAACAATGAAAAGTAAAAAGAAATAAGGGGGAGAGAGAGAGAGAGAGGAGGCAGGAAATAAGTAGTAGAATCAGTTTAATAAAACTAAAACTTCTGAATTAGTAGAGCTAACAGCTTTGAGTGGCTAAATTTTACATAACAGTTAAGTAAGCACCAACTGAATATCATGTACTAATGTTTAATTTATGGAACTGATATTGGCACTCCACAAACTGTAATTAGCACTCCAAATTTTATAATTAAAGTACCCTTAACCTTATTGTTATGGCATTCTTTCGATCAAATGCCAACATTTTCATCTTTTAATATTCCCACGTTGTAATATAAAGTGCCTGCAACAAATTAGTGGAATGCCAATATTACTAACCTTTAATTAAATTGTTCAATTAATATAAGATGCAAGTTTCTTAAAAAATTGTCTACTTTACAATTTTGCCTCATATTCTTCACATCATATTTTTATTAAATTTACTTGTACTCGGTAAATATATTATTTGAAAGAACAAGGTCAATTCCACTATATACCCTAACATGGACACATTTGCCAAATCTATACCTATATCAGAAAGGACATCATTGTATTAGCTCTTTACACCCACCATTCTGCAAAAGAGTTCTATTTTGACTTTTTTAAATTCAATTTGAAAAAACCTATAATTCAAAATTAATATGTATTTATCTGGTTTTGATTAATGCAATCGTAATAATTATAAATCATCAAGTAAATATTGTTTTCAAACCTACTTGAATAACATCAATTTTAAATTTTGGAATTTCAACTTCAAAAGGCCAAATTGAGACTTTTCTAGAAATTAACTGTAAATGAGTAGAAGAGAAAGTTAATCTAACCCGGGATAATAGTCAGCTGCCAATTTTTCCAGTTTCGGTTTCAAATATATACATTTCCTGCACCAACTTGCCATCCTACATATCCGAATAATTTATATAACATTCTAACTCAGCTTGAGTATTTTCTATAAAAAAAAAATCATGGAAAAGACAAAAAACTAGAAAGAAGTAATTACCAATTATATGCATGACAATTGTAAACCCTAATGGAAAACTAATAGACTTATATTCTAATAAAGTGTCCCGAGTTTCTCTTATATCTAATATAAATAAAGGTAGCATGTGGGTCCTATTTAAGATGGTATGTCAATACTTGAATATTGCCACATTATTTCTCGAAAATTTAGTACACGCATCAAATATAAATTAATTTTGTCATGTCCATGGGAATAGTGTAACACCCCAGTCCCACATCGTAAAATGTCAGATACTTAGATGTGTATATAAGAACTCAAATTGCTATTACTAATTGATAGAAAGTTGTTTGATAAAATTATTTTTCTTTAGTTTCATTTAATAGAAGTTTATTTTATTTTGGAACAAAAGGAAAATAGTGAGACTATTCAAATTCTATTTAACTCCTAATTATTACAAATATGTAATTTATATAATTAGTACTAATAAGTGTAGTTAAATATATAATTGAATAGTTATAATGTAACTTATATATATGTGTGTTTGTGTGTGTCTATATATATATATACACACACAAGAGATATGCATATGATATATAGAGAAGTTACATGGAAGATTTGCACAAGTGAACTTTTCTTCTATCTTCTCCATTCTTCTTACAAACAAATAACTACTACAAAGTAGTGTTCAATTGGAATTTTCTGTGAATTGCTATCACGGATTATTCACCAAGGCTTGACATATATCCTGGAGGTATATCGTTTGTAACTCTTAGCAAACTAATAATAAAGACCTTAAAGACAGGAATCACCCGTGTCACGTCTTCTACAAATATCTTGACTCTACGAAGCTACGGTTTTAACAATCGTAAGGTCTTTATAATACTTGTTGGAGTCATAATTTTGGTGAGATGGAAGACAACACGGTTTTCAAAGATAAGTGATGTTTTTCTTATTTCTATTTCACTAATGAAATTGTTATTATAATTTGTTATATTTTGATATATTTTACTAATTATTTTCGTTGACAACCATTGGTAAAAATGGAATTGTAGAAATGGAGAAGATGAAGAGTTATTATGGAAAAACACCAAATGTTGATGCCTAGAAATTTTTCTAAAGAGATATGGTGTTCTTCGGATTTTATCCAAAAAAGGTGTGTCATGAATTTTCTTTATTTTAGAGAATGATAATTGTGTATCATTTTGTATGTATATATACATGAATGGTGTGATGCACTATATCATGTGTTGATGATATTTGCACGTTGAGTATTATTTTACTTATGATCTTATATAATAAATTAATTTGATTAGTTTTATTTGATTTGGAGATAATTCGATTGTTCATGGTGGAACAAACTTTAAATTGTGTGTATATATTGACTAGTAATATTTTATGAGTAGATAATATTGCTAAAGTATATGCATGAGTTTTAAGAAAATTATTATAAACTAATAATTTATTATTAGTGGTTGTAGTAAAAGTTGTGAAATTTACTTTTCTCTATGTATAACAATTAGTTGTAAATTAATTTATTTTGAGAATAAAGTATATTTATGATCTTCTTGAACAAAATTATGCATATAAAATTTGAGATAATATTTAATGTGTAATATTACTTGGTATTTGTATGCATGAATTTTGAGATAAATTACTTTGTTTGTATAAATTAATTATCAACTAATAGTTTGTAGAGATATTGTAGAAGTAGATTTGATTGAGTAAATCTTGTATACAATATGATTATGATGTTGAGAAAACACTTAGAAATGTTATTCATAGTGTTTTTGGGATAATCATAATTGGTATATATTGATTTATTTTTGTGTACTTCTTGTCCAAGAAGTAGTAAATTTTAATCTGATCACATAAATTTTACTTGCTCTCTACATAAATTAATTTTGTTTGTGATAAATTAATTTCTTAGAAAGTAAATTCATTTGGTTTAAGTGCTCATGTTAAATAATTTTGGATTTGAGATTTTATGTACGTATTTCAGGAAATAAGAGCTTGTTTTCTTATGTGGGGGTATTCTAAAAGATTCTTATATTGAAACAATCTTTATATGAATAACTAATACATAAAATGTGCAAGAACTTATTTTATGTTTTGAGAAGTGTTCCTTAATATTCTTATGTGGAAGTAATATTTATAGGAACATTGTTACATAAAATGTTAATTAACCTAAAATTTATTTTAAGTAATAAGCATAATATTGTGAAGTGAAATTATTTAATGAGATTTCAATTATTTAAAAGTGTGGGGGTGATTCTTGAAGATTTTTATGGACTAAATTTAATTGACCTTTGAACTATTTGGAGCATAATTTTATTTATGTAAGAAATAGTAAGGCTTGTGAATTTCTTGTTGTGAAATTCAATTTGATTATATAGTCCTATGAAATAAAAGTCTTTAAAACACAAACTTTTGAACAATATTGAAATATGAATTTATTTCACTTAATTAATTATCCAAAGGGTCATATAGAAAAGGCTTGCATCGACTAATTTGTCACTCTACGATCGTAGTGACCTTGCTGAGTTGTTACTCTACTACAGTAGAGTTGGTGCTTTGGCACTCTACCATCGTAGAGTTGAGACTCTACATTAGTAGAGTTGGGAGCTCTGTAGCACTCTACATTTCGTTTGACAGTATATATTCGCAGTATGGTCATATGGGTTACTCGATGATGGTGTAGTCGCTTTACGATCGTTTGGTGGAGGCTACGATCATTTGGTGCAGGCTACGATCGTTTGTTTGTCATTATTCTACGATCGTTTGGACTTACAGACTATGCTTGTTGTTTGTGGCCTAGTCTGAAGTTTCCTATTTCACTATAGTGTGTTGGTGAAAATTTGTATTTAGTATAAATTATTATTATTTCGTAGCTGTTTGTGATCTTGATCGAGTAAGAAAATATTCACAAGTAGGTGAATATATTCTAATATTTCTACAAGTAGGCTGATATATTATTACTCTTAATGAAGAGTATAATTTACTTGGTGTAGCAAATAATATTATTGCTTTATATGATGTAGAACACAATTGGAATCAAAATTTGTTGTTGAAACATCAAATTGTGGCCACTTCCAAAATTGTTTAGTTCATTATATTGTGATAATGAAATTGTTTTTATATATAAAGCAAATGAGATTACATTTAATGGTAGGTCTTGACATGTTGGTCATAGATATATTTATTGATACAAGAAGATATCATAATAATTGTTTACGAGGAAGTTAAGTGACGACTTGACTTATCATTTTACTAAGACTTTGACGAGAGCTTAGTAAGTTTAACTATTTGAGTCAAGGGTGATGGGAACCCAACCTATTCCTAGGTTACCCCTAGATTATAGGTTCAATGGGAAAAACAAGTCACAGTTGCTGACTGTGTTACTATCGATGTGGTTCCATATGTAGTTTAAGATAGTAACGTATGTTGCACGACCGAGACTGAGTTATACTTTTAACAAAGTTGTTGTGTTCTAACAGAAACACATGTGAAACACTTTGCCTATATAAACTAGAAGTGGAGCCGCTTCTTATAGAGGGTTGTGGTTTACTCTCTCAGAGGTTCATGAAATAGGGAATTGCGCATGGCCATATTAGCGCAAAGCAATTGAGAATACTCACCGTGGTAGGAGGATTTTGTGTGTGTGACAATTTCGGTCATATCATATACAAGTAGAGGTTCAATTTACGGACACCATCAACTTTGATGCAACTTTAAGTTGTTTACACTAAGGGAAGGTTCAATGTTCGTCACACCTTTTATGCACACATGCCTTGGAGTTGTTTGATAGAAAGTTGTTTGGATGAAAAATAGTTTTTCCAAACAAGTGGGGGATTGATAGAAAGTTGTTTGATAAAACTATTTTTCTTTAGTTTCATTTAATAGAAGTTTATTTTATTTTTGGAACAAAAGGAAAATAGTGAGACTATTCAAATTTATTTAACTCCTAATTATTACTAATATGTAACTTACATAATTAGTACTAATAAGTGTAGTTAAATATATAATTGAATAGTTATAATGTAACTTATATATATGTGTGTTTGTGTGTGTGTGTATATATATATATACACACATAAGAGATATGCATATGATATATAGAGAAGCTACATGAAAGATTTGCACAAGTGAACTTTTCTTCTATCTTCTCCATTCTTCTTACAAACAAATAACTATTACAAAGTAGTGTTCAATTGAAATTTTCTATGAATTGCTATCAGGATTATTCATCAAAGCTTGACATATATCCTGGAGGTATATCGTGTGTAACCCTTAGCAAACCAATCGTGGTGGGGGCAATAAAGACTTTAAGGACAGGGATCACCAGTGTCACGTCTTCTACAAATATCTTGACTCTACGAAGCTACAGTTCTAACACTAATACCTTCACTCATGACCTTTTGAGTGAACATGTGGTGGGCTAAGATAACCCAATAAAATATTATTGAGACAACGCATTAGGCCTTATTATGCTATAATTTGATTTGGACTTGCAATTTGACCGGGGTTGTTACATATGGTATTCAAAGCCGATTCTCGAAAGCTCAGGTCAGGTCATCTCATCGGGTTGTCGGAGGTAGGGACACGAAGACGGGCCTAGTAGGCTGCTGGTATTATCCCAATGGCCAGAGAGACAAAAGTTCAAGTTGCTATAATAACATTTTAGGTGAGCATGTTGTGGGCTAAGATGATCCAAGAAGATATTATTAGGACAACACATTGTGTCTTACTATGCTATGATTTGATTCGGACTCGGGATTTGACCCAAGTTGTTATATGCAAATAGACTTGCCTATTCTCTAGCAAATATGGCTCTATCTTCTAATGGATTTCATTTGTGGATAGAGTAGCTTAACCTAAACTCTATCATATATGTAATTGAGATCTTTCTTAATGAATAATTATGCCCTGGTTTTTCCCTCGGATTCTTAGAAAGGCACTTGGCTTTCTATAGAAGTTAAATATGAAACCATATCTGATACTTTAGATTGATAAACCAAAAAGACATTTTTAAAAAAAATACTACTCATTTTAATCACACAAGCACAACTTAACCTTTTATACATATTAAGATGAAAATAATTTTGCTTAGAAGGTCATTCCATTACCAAGCACAACCAAAGAGTACAGACTTATCACCCAATAACACCCCATCCGTCTTTCCAATATTCTCATATTAAGAGTCCATCTCCCCTTTGGAAAATCTTGAAAACTAGAACACTTTATTAATCAAAGTACCAAAATTAAATATATCAAATTAAGTTTTGATCTAAATGGCTAACAATGGCATGTGTTTCGTATCAAATCTTGCTAACTCCAGGGGTACAACACAAGCTTATGCTTGGATTTGTCATTTTACCTCTGCACCGCTCTTGTGGGGGACTATACTTGTGGGATTAGTAGGATGTTGTAAGAAGTTAACCCACTTTTTGTTAGGTCAAATTTGCCCTAGCAAGCTCATGTGCAGAACATGGATAAGTCGAATTATAAGAGGTTCTGTTAGTCACAATAGGTAACACTCGTCACCATGCATGTTACTCAATATTGGTCAACATACATGTGAGCCCTTTAACCAAATTCAACTCTCACCTTTTACCTTCAACGAATGCCCTACTGGGCAAGTTACTTCTTCTGAGCATGAACCAAGTTCTAGCAATGCTTGAACTTGAAAGTAGGAACACGCTTTGTCATCATATATGTTGTACCTATTTTCTAAATGTGATAGATCCTTTAGATATAACATATCTAATGAAGTGATACCTGACATTAATATGTTTGGTTCTTTGGTGATACATTTGATTTTTTTTAGTCAAGTGTATCACACTCTGACCGTCACAATAACCAACAAATTATTTTTGGAGTAAGCTCAAACACTCATCCTAAACCTCAAATACACCCAATAATCCTCACAGGATAATAACCGCAATTGGGTATACACAAAACTCTTTTAAAGAGTATATATTGAACTAAGCTATTTTCTCTCACTTACTCCCTGAACTCAGTAGTCTGGGATAACTGAACACTGCTCCTTTGCTATCCATCTATACTGAAGCAAGGCGGTGTTCTTCAACTCTTTAATTAGCAATTGTATACAGCCTACACAGGACAATGATCAGTAATTTCAATTGCGTGAAAACTGAAGAGCTTAAATGCTAAGCTTTCACAAAGCCGAATATGTTGAATGTAAAAGGTGAGAGTTGAATTAGGTAAAAGAGTTCACATGCATGTTAGACCAATATTGAGCAAGTAACATGCATGGTGACAAGTGTCCACAATTGTGACTAACAATTCTTCTCCTCTAGTAGATATGGAGACAAAAGCTGCATACGAACTCCCCCATAGGAAAACTACTATAACATAATCTGATCTTCTTCACAAATGCCCTAATGGACAAGTTACGTCTTCTGAACATGAACCAAGTTCGAGTAATGCTTGAACATTACTCGAACTTGAGAGTAGGAACAGGCTAAATAAATTTGTTTTATTCCTTGAATCAATTGTTTTGCGCTAAATAAGTTAAATTAAAACAGTCAAATATTTATATGGATCTCGTGATTCTCAAGCTTAGCGAAGTCTCCTTTCTGGGTCTTTGTTTGACTATTTTCTTGTTAATCTAGTTTATGCGGCAAAATAATATTAGTTGTATTGCGTTTACTAGTAGTTGTAATATCTTATGTTTTTCTCGAATATTGTAATCCAAGATTTAGTGTAATTTGTACGAGATAATCATGAGGTTTTAGAAACGACATGTATGACCTTGACTAGACATCGATAGGGTAGCTATGCTCAATGTCACATTGACCTTGTAGCTGATCAGGAATGGCACAAGAAGGGTCATAAACTTTCGATTTGGTGATGTTTGTTAACGCTTAAGTTTCAGCAAGGCGTCAACCACGTAATCCACGCGCTTGAACTCAAGACAATAACAGATCACCGCTGAAGCTTGACGGCTTGTGCCGCCGAGGATAACCGATGCGAGAGGTCATTCACAAGGTTAACAATTGAGGCTTTAGTGTTTAGTACTCAAAGAATGTATTACCTGTTAATTGAAACCCAAGCCTTGTATTTATAACCATTCCCACTACCTTAGAATCCCTCTCCGAGTCGGTTTAGGACTCCTAAATATGACAGTTACCATTATTTGGGTCGAACACAATCTCCTTAAAAGGTGGAAGTGGAATCCATTCCAATCACTACCTTTGGAGTTATTCAAATATGGTTAGGACTAGAATCCTTAACCATTTAAACACCTTATGACTCCAGACTCTGCACGCAGGATAACCCACTGTACAGGCCCAATCCAACCAAACTCATATGTATACTGGTCTGCGCTTTCGCCCAATGGACTCGAATGCCCGACCCTGAACGTCATACGCTAAATCAGGGTTCCGGCCCCAAAGGACTCGGACACCCGAACCTGAACACCATCAACTTGATCTGGGCTCCGGCCTAAAGGGCTCGGATGCTTGATCTCGATCACCACCAACGTTCGTAGGGGCTTCAGCCCAATGGGCCTTCTGACATCAGGCCTTTGGCCCACCTGGAGGTCGGTAAAATTCTCCCGAACATTGCCCCCCAGTCTCTTGTTATAATATATTTATAATTGGAGACTTGAAAAGACATGAATTCGAAGAGTCACGACAGCAAATGATGAGTTGCCTGGGGAACCTAAACAACTCTTCTTCGTTTTTCGAAATGCTACACGTTTCTCCAGGACCAGGCCTCACCTGCCATAAATAGCCGCCCTGGGGTTTCGTGTCGCATCACTATAAAAACCCTCATCCATCCATCACTATCACTTTTTCCACACCTCCATTTCAAATTTTTCTCTCAAACATTCCGGCGAAGGCGATTTCCAACAAGCAAGCTCCCTTTCAAATCCTTCTCCGTCAAGATTTCAGCTTCAAATCACCTTCAACACTTCCCATTTCTACTACTTCTTGTTTGTTTTAGCCTCTGAAACTCTACATTCCCCCTTTCTTCACTTCAAATGGCAGATTCTAGCGTTCCACCCCCTAATGAGCCTGTTCCGCCCACCGTCACCACCTCCACTATCGTCGCCGGAGATCTGGTCGAATTAACGACCGCACCCTCCGATTCCTCCACTGATAGCACCGAATCGAAAATCCGAAAGTTTTACGCCTCGGAAACTGATTTCTCACATGTCAATACTAAATCCACCATCACCACATCCCAACTCTCTAATATCCGAACCTTGTTTACCATCCCCAACGAATACAAACTTCGGGTTCCCGAGCCCAATGAAAGGATGTTCTGGCACCCCGAAGGCGGCTGGGTTACTATCCCCCTTTGGGCCCTGAAATATGGGGTTCGATTCCCACTACACGAATTCATTTCTTCCTTTCTTTGCTTTGTGGGGATCGGGTTCGCACAACTAGTGCCGAACTCGTATATCCACTTAATCTCCTTCATTGTCCTGTGTCAGGAGGTCGAGATCACTCCCAGTCTCGATTTCTTTTTCGTTTTATTCTCTGTCGGGAAGTCGAAAGAACCCGGCTTCCGACAACTAAACCGTGTGGCCGGCCGAGCCACCTTCATGAAGACCCCATCTAGCAACAAGGGATGGCACCCACAGTGGTTTTTCATGAGGGGAACCGACCTTAAGCTTCTGGCAAACTGGTCAACTCCCGAAGATCCCATTGCCAAGATTTCTAAATTCCCGAAGGATCGGTCCGACGCCTTTAAAGTTTTCTATAAGAGACTGTCGAAGACCGAGTGGAGCTTGGGAGTTTTAGCCAACAAGTCTTGGCTGTACCAACACGGCCGTAAGTCATTTCTTTCCAACTTTTCACAAGCTTTCCTTTACCTCTGTATCATTCCTCATTAACCATTTTGTTTGTGATGCAGTGACCATTTTCAAGCCCGATGGGGCTGATACCTCTTTGACGCCCTTGCCAATCACTGTCGAACCCATCCGCCCCCCAATCACCGATGATTCACCCGACGAGGAGACTATCCCGATCGCTGAGCTTTCGACGGGTTCTGCCTCGGGTCCTGCCCCTTCGAACGTCGCTACCACCGAAACCGATGGTAAAAATATTTTAAAGATGAACCGATCGGAGAAGATGGCTTTGCTGAAAAAGGGTAAGAATAAGCCTTCCACCAAGTGGAGCTTGGGAGTTTTAGCCAACGAGTCTTGGCTGTACCAACACGGCCGTAAGTCATTTCTTTCCAACTTTTCACAAGCTTTCCTTTACCTCTGTATCATTCCTCATTAACCGTTTTGTTTGTGATGCAGTGACCATTTTCAAGCCCGAGGGGGCTGATACCTCTTTGACGCCCTTGCCAATCACTGCCAAACCCATCCGCCCCCCAATCACTGATGATTCACCCGACGAGGAGACTATCCCGATCGCTGAGCTTTCGACGGGTTCTGCCTCGGGTCCTGCCCCTTCGAACGCCGCTACCACCGAAACCGGTGGTTAAAATATTTTAAAGATGAACCGATCGGAAAAGATGGCTTTGCTGAAAAAGGGTAAGAATAAGCCTTCCACCAAGGGCCCCTCCAAGCCGTCTTCTTCGATCGTGTCGAAGCCAGCTCCACCTCCACCTACACCAGTCGCGGTGATGAGGAAACCGAAGAGGTTCCTCTCGAACCTCGAACTAAGAGGCCTCGTCTGACAAAGGATCCGAATCTACAGGTTGTGGATGCCGATCCTCTTCCCAGTTCGACCCCGACATCCAGATCCACCGTCGACGCCGGTTCTTCCCATGGGACGCCGACCACCTTTTGGCCAAGGAGCCCCTCTGAGGTTTTTCCCTTCAATATGCTCGATCACTTCAAATTACAAGGAGACGACGAGTGGTTCAGGGGGTCCTCTTTCGAGGAGCTCCTGGTTGCTTACATTAAGGCCCAGTGTCAGGTAAATCCGAAGACCTAACTGATTTGTCCCCTTCATTTTATAATAACTTATGTCAACTGGTGGTTTATAGTTAATCTGAAACCTTACGAGCCATTCACTTTGTGGCTCGTTACTAAGAAACGAATCACGGTGAAAGCGGACATGGGATTCGCCGGGTCAGAAGTTCAGGGTCTTCGGTCGGAGTTAAAGAAAGAGAAGGATCTTCACGCCGAGACCCAAAATAAAATAATCGAGGCTGAACGTCAGGCTGACGAGCTTAAAGAGCAGTATGCCTTACTACAGCAAGAGTTCGCCGGTTTGGATAATCACGTCAAGAAACTCATCCAAGAGAAGGAGCACTTGTCAGAGGAGAACAATGACCGGCTGCAGGCCCTTAATGCCCTTGAGAAGTTTGACGGGATTCATGTCAAGCTGATGCATGTGATTCGGGATAACAACTCTTTAAGGGAAGAACGTGCCGGAGTCGAGCAACGAGCTATAAAAGAGTATGAGGAATCTCCTGCCTTAATCGAGAAGGTCATGTCCCAGTTTGCTGAAGGTTGTAAAGCTTATCGGGAAAAGGCACGGGAGAAGTTGAAGGCTGCTGGACTCGATGCTTCGGTCCTTGATTCTTCTGATGAGGAATCCGAAGCTGAAGATGGGGATCCTCAAGAATAGCTTACGTTAGGACTTGTAATTTTTGAAGTCTTCATTTCTTCTCTTTATTTGTAATTTTCTCGACCAGTTGTGCTTGTAATTTTACCGATCAGTTTGTTTGTAACTTTCTGATCGGTTTCCGTATGAAGCTTATCTGATCGGATTGTGTGAAAATTTATAAATGTGAATGAAGTACAAAATATTTCTTAGTAATTTTCTCGATCAGTTATACTTGTGACTTTTACCGATTAGTTATGTCGTTTCCAACTTTCAGATCAGTTTATGCCCGAAGCTTGCCTGATTGGATTTATAATTTTCTCAATCAGTTATACCCGTGACTTTTACCGATCAGTTATGCCGTTTCCAACTTTCTGATCGGTTTAAGCCCGAAGCTTATCTGATCGGATTTGTAAAATCTTATGAATATAAATGAAGTACAAAATTTATCCGAAGAGAAATCTCATTTATTTCATTGATAAATAGAATGGCTTACATAAATAAAGGAAAGAATGACATAACTTTTACTGGTAATATTTTCTAAGTCTTCCAACATGCCATGTATTCTTCACTTCTGAACCATCCATTGCTCGAAGCCTGTATGTACCTGGCTTCGACACTTCTACCACTTCATACGGCCCCTCCCAGTTCGGCATAAGCTTGCCAGTATTCTGGGGGGTTGATGCCTCTGATTCCCGAAGGATCAAATCTCCAACCTCAAATTCCTTTGTTTCACCTTCTGGTTGTAGTGTCGGGCCGTTCTTTTTTGGTAAACTGCTAACCTTATCGGGACTGAATCCTGAACTTCCTCCAAAAGATCCAAGTTTAGTCGAAGGCCATCATCATTGTACAACTCCTTATATTGACTGACCCAAAGGGTAGGAGACCCGATCTCAACAGGTATGAGTGCATCGGTCCCATATGTCAATCTGAATGGTGAATCCCGAGTTGTTGTCCTCGGGGTAGTCCTGTAGGCCCACAAATCACTAAGTAATTCTTCTGGCCACCGACCCTTTAATTCATCCAGTCTCCTTTTGATCCCGTTAAGCAGGGTTCGGTTAGTGACTTCTACTTGACCGTTTGACTGAGGGTGAGCAACTGAATTCTTTCTGTGTTGAATCCCCAATTCTTTCAAAAAAGCTTCAAATTTCGCTCCCACGAATTGCCTGCCATTGTCCGAGACCAACGCCATCGGGATGCCGAACCGATAAACTACACCCTCTTTGAATAACTTTAGGCATTCTTGTTCGATGATCTTTTGAAGGGGTTAAATGCTTTTTCAGTCATTGAACTATAGGTCGACTTCTGAGATGGATAAGCGAACTTTTTTCTTACGATCGACTCATCACTTTGTACTCGACTTTTCTAACAAAAGTTAAAAAAAACCGTTAACTCTGTTGACTTTAACGAGAAAATGACACATTAAATTTCTTTGAGTTGTCCAAAAAAAAAAAGCTATGTGGCGGTTAGTATCTTGACGTGCGAGTGATGATGTGGATTTGGAGGAAATTTTTTATGAAAAAATAGAAAAAATATTTTAAAGTATAATATAAATTTAAAAATTAGCGAAAAAAATAAGAAAATAAATAAAAAATATATTTAATTATTTTTTGTAATTAATATCAAATAAAATTTTATTTATAATTAAGCCATTTATAAAATATAAAAACTAAAAGTTTGCTAATTAAAATTATATGTAAAATTTTTGAATAATTATGAATTTTCGTAATGAGAAAAATATGCTAATTACTGTTCATAATTTTTGAATAATATCTTTAAAAATTTTGGATTTATATTTTATAAATGGCTTAATTATTCATAATTTTATGAATTTCACCAAAAATTATTCACAATTTATATTTTATAAATGCCCAAAATTTCGGAGGAAAATTATGAATTTTGGCCATTTATTCCTCCAAATCCACATAATTCGCCATTTTGAATAAAATTATTTTGGCGAAATTCATAATTTTTGAATAATATGCTAAAAAAATTTGAACAGTAATTAGCATATGAATTTATATTTTTGAACAGTAATTTTTGTTGGGTTATTCCTCCAAATCCACATAATGCTATTTTGAACAGTAATTACATATTTTGAACAGTAATTAGCATATGGATTTATATTTTGTTGGGTTAATTTTTGAATAGTAATTAGCATATGCTAAAAATTTGTGAACAGTAATTCATATTTTGTTGGGTTAAATGCTTTATTTTCTTCTTTTTTTGGCAAACTTTTTAAATTTATATTATTATTTATAAAGAATCAAATAAAAATTCATTTGGTATAAATTTTCCCTTTTAGATCCATATATTCAATTATTTATTATTTATAATTTCCTTAATTATATTTGTAAATAATTAAACAAATTTTATTTGATATTAATTGCAAAAATAATAATATATATTTTTCATTTATTTTATTATTTTTTGACAATTTTCTAAATTTTATTATTATTTGTAAAGAATTAAATAAAAATTATTTGGTATTAATAAAAAAATTATTTAAATATATTTTTCAATTATATTTGTTATTAATTATATAAAAAAATAACTAAATAATTAGCAAACTTTTAGTTTTTATGTTTTATAAATGGCTTAATTATAAATAAAAATTTATTTGATATTAATTATAAAAATAATTAAATATATTTTTTATTTATTTTCCTTTTTTGGCTAATTTTTTAAATTTATATTATACTTTAAAATATTTTTTTCTATTTTTCATAAAAAATTTCCTCCAAATCCACATCATCACTGCCACGTCGCATACTAACTGCCACATAGGCTTTTTTTGGACAACTCAGCAGCTGATGTGTCATTTTCCATTAAAGTCAACAGAGTTAATGGTTTTTTTAACTTTTTGTTAGAAAAAGTCGAGTCTGATGAGTTGGTAGTAAAAAAAAAAGTTCGATTATCCATGTGTGTAAGTCGAGCACATAAGACTGTTGACCAAAAAAGTATTTTAACCCTCTTAGAAGGGGTTTGGCTTCGACCCACTTGGTTATGTAGTCGATGGCCACAATCACGAAACTTACCTGCCCCTTGGCCTTCAGCAGAGGCCCCAAGATGTCGATTCCCCACACGGCAAATGGAATCGGGGATAAGACCGAACACAACTCTTCGGGAGGCTGATGAGGGATGGCGTTGTCCAGCTGGCACATGGAATATTTTTTAACAGTCTTTGGCCTCTTGGTAAATGGTCGGCCAGTAGTATCCCTGCCTCAGAATCTTGTATGCCAGGGACTTGGCCCCCATGTGATCCCCACAA
Source organism: Panax ginseng (assembly GCA_020205605.1). NCBI lineage: Eukaryota > Viridiplantae > Streptophyta > Magnoliopsida > Apiales > Araliaceae > Panax > Panax ginseng. The sequence goes on along the minus strand of CM035130.1, from coordinate 42,159,284 downwards.
ATTCCTTCATGCACTTCCCGGAGTGTAAAATCTGCTTCCGATGGTGTCAAGCATTTGAGCAATGGAGAACTGAAAGCCCTTCGGTATAAATCTCCATCAATGAGAACAAAGTTGGTACTCTTGTGCTTGATCTTTCTTGCCAATATGCGGTCCAAAGGCAAAACCCCGTCGGCCAAGTACGATATGTACAGTGTAAGCCAACAATCGAGTCGATCCAAGGCTAACACATCCATCTTCGGCACACTTGGTTGTTCCAACACCTCTAAGTATACCGAACCGTTAAGGAACTCGCTTCGGTGGTTGCTAATCGGGCCAAGGCATCTGCTACTGTGTTGTCTGACTGACCGACTCCCTGGAAACTATGCAAAGTGAAGTATGCGAGTCTTTCCTTTACCTCGGCTAGGTATCTTGTCATTCTCGCCCCCCGGGCTTCATACTCCCCTGATATCTGTTTGATGATCAGTTGTGAGTCACTATAGATGACTAACTTCTGCACCTCCAGGCTTCGGGCCAACCGAAGTCCAGCCAAGATGGCCTCATACTCTGCTTCATTATTCGTGGCTTTGAACCGAAACCGAATCGCTTGTTGAACTTTGAACCCTTCGGGACTTGTCAGTATAACTCTTGCACCGCTGACATCCGAAGTTAATGATCCGTCCACATATAGAGTCCAAGAAGTCTGCCTCTGTGGTGTTTCGGTAACCGTGCCCACATCTGGTTCTGTGAATGAACATTCCACTACAAAATCTGCTAAGGATTGCCCTTTGATTGTTGTTCGGGGATGCTACTCCAAAGAGAACTGCGTTCACTCCATCGCCCATGCAACAAGCCGACCCGACACCTCTAGTCTGTGCAGAACCTTTTTCAACGAATGATCCGTATACACCACCACCAACCGACCCTGGAAATAGTGCCTAAGCTTTCTACTCGCAATGATTAAGGCATAGGCGAACTTTTTCAGGTTCGGGTATCTCTTTTCTGCATCCCAAGAACGCGTGGGCGACATAGTATACAGGGCTATCTTCCCCCTTTGTCCTTACCAACGGTCGCCCCCATCGCCATCGAGCTTGTCGCTAAGTATAAATATAAGGGTTCCGAAGGGATCGGCTTCATCAGTAATGGTGCCGAAGATAAATATTTCTTGATCCCCTGGAACGCATCTTCACACTCTGAGGTCCACTGGAAACTCTTCTCATTTTTCAGCCCCTTGAGAGTGTCAAAAAATGGTAAGCATCTTTCGGATGACTTTGACACAAATCTCTGAAGGGCAGCTATTCGACCCGTCAACCTTTGCACATCTTTGTATGTCTTCGGAGATTTCATGTCTAAGATCGCCCGGATCTTTTCCGGATTTGCTTCAATGCCCCTCTTACTGATTAGATATCCCAGAAACTTTCCCGATCCCAATCTGAAGGTGCATTTAGTCGGGTTCAATCGCAGCTTGTATCTTCTTATTGTTTCAAAACAACTTTCTAGGTCCCCCAGATGATTTCGGACTGACATGTTCTTCACAATCATGTCGTCCACGTATACTTCCATGCTTCGGCCTAGCTGTTTTGTGAATACAAAGTTCATCATTCGCCGATACGTTGCCCCGACATTTAACAATCCGAAAGTCATCTTCTGATACGCATAGATGGCCCGATGAGTAATAAAACTGGTCTTCGGGATATCCTCCTTACTCATCGAGATTTGATGGTATCCAGAGAAGGCATCCATGAAACTTAACATACCATATCCCGAAGTGGCATCGATCAGCTGGTCTATGTTGGGCAAAGGATAGAAATCTTTCGGGCACGCTTTGTTCATAACCTCCACTTCCCGTTCTGTTTCTGAACCAACACCATATTAGCCAGCCACTCGGGGTAGTCAATCTCGAAGATGAATTCTGCTTCCAGTAGTTTGGTGATTTCTTCGTCTATAATCCTCTGCCTTTCTGGAGCAAAAATCATTCTTTTCTGTATAACCGGTTTCCTCTTCGGGTCCACATGCAACCTGTGTAATGTCACTGACTCACTTACCCCGGGCATGTCACTAGGTTCCCACGCGAAAATGTCGGCATATACCCGAAGAAGATCTATCAACCCTATTCGGAATGGTTCCATCAACCTCGATTCAATCTTAATCAATTTCTCTGTGTTCCCCGGGACTAGTTCTACATCCTCTGTCTCTTTGGCAGGCAGGGCAAGCGGTTCTGTGCTACTCTCAGTGAATGGCTATATTTCAATGGCCATTGTCTGCTTCTGCTTGCTGACCCCGACCCCCGAAGAAATTAATGTATTCCGATAGCACCTTCGGGCAATATCAAGATCACCTTTTACCTCCCCAATCCCGTTCGATGTTGGAAACTTGATCTTAAAGTGAGGTATGAATGTTACTGCTTGCAATGCTGCTAGTGTCGGCCTTCCCAGAATAGCGTTATATGCCGAATCCACCTGTACCACAAAGAATCTGACCATTATCTCTGCCTACTGGGGAGCTGTGCCGAACCTGACAGGCGATTCGATGGTACCCCGAGGACCCATTGTCGATCATCATCCTCTTCATGTCCACTAGCCCGACTTGTGCAGTTATTACCAATGCCCCATCATGCGGTTCTATAGGATCTGTAGGATAGTCTTTGTCCGAGAAGGAGATGGATACTCCCAGGTAGGCCCGATTTTTTCTTGGCGAGGAGCCCGCAACTGATAACACTGCATCGAGGTGTCCACTTCTCTTCTTCCCGGTCACACGCCCTACAGAACCGCCTGAAATTACGTCAATCACACCTCGGGCTGGCTGGTTCTGTTTCGGTTGTGTATCCCGAGCCGACCCTCTGTTTTCCTCCCTTAGTGCCTCAGAATTTTCCCGACCGATCACATATTGGATTAGCTGCCCGTTCTGAACGTTCTTCTCTATTAAGTCTTTCAAATCATTACACATCTCCGTTGTATGTCCGGGACTTTGATGGTATTCGCAATATTTGTCCCGACCCCTCTTTCCGGGCTTCGGGCGCGTCGTACAAGGCTCGAAAAACGGCTTGTTCCGCATCTCCTCCAATATCTTCGCCCGATCTGTGTTGAGGGCGGTGTAAACTTTATTGACGTTTCTGTTCGGGAAAGGCGATCGGCAACTCCCCGAACCTCCCCCATTATAGTTTTTTCTTCCAGAATTATCCGACTTCCCCTAATTGTCCGAACGTAGATAATTTTGTTTGTCCCGATCCTTGGATTTGTCATAGGACTGAGAGTGGGGTTTAAAGTTTCCCATAGCCTCCTCTATCGAAATAAACCCCTCCGCTCGATGAAAGGCTTCGGTCAAATCTGTCGGAGGGTTGATCACCAGGTCCTTCATCAGTTTCTTCGACCTTCCTATACCCAGACCAGTCGTGAAAAATCCCAGGGCTTGGGGGAAATTTAATTCTGCTACCGAACCCACAACCTCCCGAAACCTCTTAACATACTGGCCGAGGCTTTCATCCGAACGCTGCCTCACCTGCATGAGAGAAGCAGTGATATTTCCCTGTCTCTTGTTACTCTCGAAACGCGCATGAAACTTTTCCATAAGGTCATTCCAAGAATTTATCGATCCAGCCGCCAAAGTCCCCATCCACTCTCGGGCGCTCTTCTTCAAAGTAGTCGCGAACATGTGGCATTTGGCCGCATCTGAGTGCCCATAGTAAGTCATCAACCTGTCATACCCATCTGAATGATCGTTAGGATCTCCCAATCCATCATGTCTCCATTGGGGGCATCTTCTTCTTCGGGTCGGCTGTGACGTGGTTGATTTCTGGTGAGAAAGGAGAGCCTAGGCAGGTCGAGGGTGTTCCCATCGGACTCTTCGCCGCCAGTAACTTTTCCAATTCCGCAACTCTTCTAGCAAGGGAATCAGATTCCTCTTTACGAGAAGGCGATCTGTGTCTGTCCCTCTCGTATTCAGGAGACCCGATCCTCCTTCTTTGTCCCGATCGGCCTTGATGTTCAGATTTTCTGTCCACCGAGCGACTCCTCCTTTGACTTCTACCTTCCCGAGAGCGACTCCGGGGTCTGCTCTTTTCTTTTCTGGCCTCCTCCGGGCAAGGTGACCGGGATCGGCTCCGATGTCTTCGCCTCTTGGATGAGGCTTCTTGCTCTCCCGCCATCTTATCCATCTGCTCCTCGAGCTCTTCCTGCTGATGGCGCAACTCTTTCATGGCCTCTTGGTTCTGTTGCAGTTTCTTCTGCAGAATAAACTCACGTTGATCTCGGCTGACTTCTCCCCTATCTCTTCCTTGCCTTTCGTGTGCCCGAGACTGATTGTCATCGGCGTGATTAACAGGTATGGGTGTGTGTTGGTTGTCTGAGAAGAGTCTTCGCCGGAGAGATGGGGGGTGTTTCGCATGACCTCCCTGAGTTTTGGAACTCAGCCTATCTTTCACTGACCCCCTCACCTGAGTGGTTTGGTGGGTCTTTGCATTTTCCTGGACGGAAGCACTGTTATCTCCACTCACCATGATCGCTTCTCACCGAAAAAGTTTGTTGTGATTGTATAAAGCACTAAAAACCCTCCTTCTAGCGCCAATGTTAACGCCAAGTTTCGTCGGCACGTCCAACCACAGAATCTACGCGCTTGAACCTGCACAATAACAGATCACACACGAAGCTTGATGGCTTGTGCTGCCGGGGGATAGCTCCGGTGTGAGAATAAGTGCAGGCCGTTCACAAGGTTAACAATGGAGGCTTTAGTGTTTAGTGCTCAAAGAATGTATTACCTGTTAATTGAAACCCAAGCCTTGTATTTATAGCCATTCCCACTACCTTAGAATCCCTCTCCGAGTCGGTTTAGGACTCCTAAATATGGCAGTTACCATTATTTGGGTTCAACACAATCTCCTTAAAAGGTGGAAGTAGAATCCATTCCAAACACTACCTTTGGAGTTACCTTATTCAAATATGGTTAGGACTAGAATCCTTAACCATTTAAACACCTTATGACTTCAGACTCTGCACGCGGGATAACCCACTGTACAGGCCCAATCCAACCGAACTCATATGTATACTGGTCTGGGCTTCGGCCCAAAGGACTCGAACGCCCGACCCCGAACGTCATACGCTAAATCAGGGTTCCGGCCCCAAAGGACTCAGACACCCTAACCCGAACACCATCAACTTGATCTGGGCTCCGGCCTAAAGGGCTCGGATCCTCGATCCCGATCACCACCAACGTTCGTATGGGCTTCAGCCCAATGGGCTTAGAATCCCCTTCTGACATCAGGCCTTCCCACCTGGAGGTCGGTAAAATGCTCCCGAACAATGTCTATTAATGACCTTATATAAATAAAAGTTAAATAAATCCAAGTGTTCAAAAAAATAATAATTTTACAAGGTTAAAATAATGATGCTACACAGCCTCAAATTAAGTAAAAATTTATATTATTTCATATTTTTGCATGATCTTCTATCTGTATGGCTAAATTTTGTTCAGAGATTAAAAATAAAATCATTTACTAGGGTATATAACTTGCACCCTAACTAAAACAACCTACTCTTAACTAAGAAATTAGGCAACAACAAAAAACTAGCAGCTTATTCAGTAAAAATAAACAAAACACAAGATCACACAAATGGTACTAACCATAAAGTCACCACTGATTCCTCGAGCTGTTGTGCCTCTGCAATCACCCGATGGAACTGGCTTTCACTGCAAATGGGCTCCAGCTCCACTGAAACTGGCATAGAATCTACACCTCCTCGAAGAGACCTTTCTTCACTATAATTAGTCAATGCCTTAACATTCCCACCTCCAATTCCATGATTTTTCTTTGAGTAATCTAAATAATTGGGGTATACAGAACCAATTTTGCAGAGTGATGAATTAAAATTAGAGTGAAAGAGAGGAAGCCCAGTAAGTTCAGATTGAAAATAAATTGATCTTGACAATTCTTTAGGTGTTATGGGTGGAGAAATCCGAACAAAACTAGACATTTCAATGTTTGGTATAATGTATGGGTTGAATAGAGAGGAATTGATGAAAGCGTTTTAGGAGAAATTGGCACCTACTTTTTATGAGAAAGGCTTTGAAAATGTTGACCGGGAATACGAGGAAGGACCGAAGGAGTGTGCACGTGCGGCGAAGGTCAGTTATAAATGTTAGTTGTGATATTTTTAGCAGCAGGACAAAAGATAGTTACAATTTTTTATTTTTTTGATATTTTTACATGAAAATCGTCGTTATAGATTCTATAATGACGGTTTTTACCGTCGTTATACATCTATAGTGATACTTTTCAGGTAAAAATATCAATTTCTAAAAAATAAGGTTATGTTTATTTGCAATAATTATATTTGAGATAAAATTATTAATCTTCAGATCATGTAATTATAATTTCAAAACTATTAATCTTGGGATTAAATAGTTCTAGTCACATGTTTATTTGTTTATTTTTTATAGAATTATTTATTGGATAACTTAAAATAATCTCATGTTATGTTTGTTTTTTCCAGAATTAATTAAAGGTTTGGATAAAAAAAATATTGTTTCGACTATTATACCCTTATCAATAATAACATATTTTAAATTATAATTTAAACTTATTTATACATCAAAAAATGATGATCAACTAATTAAAAACTTTTAAATAAATAATTATATTATTCAATCAAAATGCTCATTGATACTAATTATATAATTTAACTTTAAATAAAGTTATCAGTGGATAAATAAATAAGATAGTGAAGTTCAGACACTCCACAGGTAATGCTCATTAATAGATAATTCTAAGATTTGAACTGACTAGCTCATTATTATTACTATTGTCCCTCCCTCCCTCCCTCCCCAAATAATTGGGGAGGTCTTTATATCAGACCTTGATCAAGATAATGTTATTTTTTAATCATAATTATCGAATAAAAAAAAAAATAATAGAAGCAAGTTTGAACAAAACTATAAAAAAATATATTTTTATTTAAAAACAACGTAAATCGCTTATCGCTTTTTTTTCAATAAAAATATACTTTTTTTATAATTTTTGTTCAAACTTGCTATATTATTTTATATATTTTATTCGATAATTGTGATTAAAAAAAATAACATGTGTAACGGACGCACCTCAACCCCCCAAAAAAAAAAAAAAAATTAAATTTTCTCATTTGAGAATGTTCAATTATATTCACTGTTGATTTGTATAATCAGTACCTTATATATAAATACAGTAAGACCGATCTTTTTAATTTGAAAAATTGGTGAGTCAACCCTTGAATTATTGAGAGTTAACTCGATCAATTTTGTTGGAATTGGTCATTGTTCAATCTATTCATCTCTTTATCTTCTTCAAATTGAAGGAGCATCTCTTCCTCTTCATCTACCCATCTCTTTGCCTACTTGTTGATCGATTTCGCAATCAATGAATACGTGCAAGTATACACGGTCAACAAGTAATAAAGTGAAAGTAGAGTATCGTTCCCACGAGGAATTATTTAATAAAAATTACCAAATACTAACTCTTAACCAAATCAATTTTATTTAAACAATTACAAATTGTGAATTTTCTAATTAAGAAAACTAAATTAAACAATTAAAAGAGATTAGTCTAAAAGAAAGCAAATAAACAACTAAGATTTGATTGAATTCAGGTAAATAAGGATTAAGACTCCAATATCCCTAATTATGAACTATAAATCAATTATCCAATTATCCCAATTAGTATGTCTACTGAATTGTTAACATGAATTCTCAATTGCCAAGAGCCCTTTTCCAAGTGATCAATTGCCTTCTATTTAATCCAGATTAATTTTGCTATATTCTATGCAAAACAATTGAATTAAACTCGTTACAATCCCAATTCCTTATGTGTTACATGCGGCGAAAAGATATTTCCATTCTATTCACAAACCTAATTATTCAACGTGCAAATAACTAAGTCACATGATATCATGCCCGATTCTAACCCTAGAATTCCTCTTCCAATTCCTTCTTGAGAGTAACAAAGTAATTCTTGATCAAATAATTAAGCAATAAGCACAAGACAAGATAAACAACTCACTTTAACATAAATAATTAGAATATAATGAATAACTAATTTATAGACATAAAAGGTTCAATTGGAATCTTAATAAAAGAGTTAGTTCATAATTAATGAATTAAAACCAAGAATCCACAAATTGAATAGACATAAAAAGATAAAAAGTAAGATGAGAGAAGAGAATAGAATCATTGTCGACCAAATCGATGCTCCCTCTTGCTTCTCGCTTCGCTTTCTTCAATGGTCTCCAAGTTGCTTCAATCTCCAAAACTAATAAGAACTAGGGTTTTTTCTAATCTAAAGGAGTGTTTAATCTAGGCTAAGCTATGTAATCTCCTTTATTTTATGTCTTACATCATGTATTTATAGGTTTACAAGTACAATTTTTAGTTTTGGAACAACCCTATCCTATTTGGAGTCAAAAGTTGTCAAAATTCGCCCAAAAGCAGCGCCCAGTCCGCACCAAACCCTTCCCCATACTTCAAATAATGGCAACGGCTACTGATTGAGTCGCCCCTAGCGCCCGTACAACATAAAATACACTAAAAATCGCGCCCGACGTTGGCCCAAAATCGACATTTTCTGCTCGAGCGTCCTTTGGGAAAATGACCATAACTTCTTCGTCCGAACTCCGATTTTGATGATTCAAGATGTTCAGTAAAGAGGAGAAGTAGATCTACAACTTTCATTCTTGAAGTTTGTCGAAATAATGTCAGGAGATATAGTCAAATTGGCTCGAAGTGGCTCTATGTAAATGGCAAGCTAGAAAAGCGCGAATCTAGCCACCCCAAACATCGATCCATGTAACCTTTGTCCCAATTCCTATAAAATAACATAAAACATGCATGAATAGACACAAACACATAAAAACATCCTAAAAGACTTAAGAACAACAATAAATTAAGCTAGAATGTATCCAATTCATGGGTATAAAACTCACTCATCAAATACCCCCAAACTTAAATCTTTTTGCTTGTCCTCAAGCAAAAACACAAAAATGTTATGCAATGCAATGTAATGAAACTAATCTATATGCCTACGAATCCAGCGGTAAGAATGCGAAACAAGTCTATTCAATAGGCCTTAGAGAAATCAAGTAAACATGATAATACATCATATTAAAACAAATCGGTAATTTCCCAATCAATCATCAAATCTTAGGCGTTATCAACGATATAGTGCGTGTGTGCTCCACAACAATGTTAAGCGATATAAAATCAAATTTATGACATAATAGATATCTTTGAAGGCATCATACGATTGCAAATTCACAAAATTCACGAACAAGCTATATCCAACTAAAGTCAAACATCCACCAAGTTCAAGAGTCAAACTGGGATACTTATGCTTTACTTTTCATTACGGGGCTTTTTGCTCTTTTCGTTTTATTTTTTTTTTTTAACCATAAGCGTGCAATGTCTCATTCCATTAGGCTAATGATGTCACCCCTTAGCGAGCTTTCGACCAACGACTCCCGGACCATATAAGACCTTAGAGGTATTTAGGTTTTAAGATACCCCTTCATGCATTTCTTACTCAAGTAACAAAGGCCTAAAACAAAACTAGCTACGGTAATTTTTTTCTTTTTTCTTTTTTTGTTATAGATGGTGGTGAGTGCATTTTACGCTCCATCTCACGCTTGTGTTTATGGGGAGTGTTTCTCCTCAACCCACCACAAGACTCAACATGTTTTTTTTTTTTTTTAAAGCTTATATACCCCAAAATTTCCCCCCAAACTTAAGTTTTTATCAAAATTTAGCCATCTCCGCCTATTCATGTCTTTCATTCCTTCACACTAGTATTATACTTAAGAAATCCATTATGTATCAATTTAAACTTAATCAGTTAACATATTTGTTATTAACGTCTTAACCTTGATTATACCGATTTCAAAACAGGAAAAGATTCAATTCATAACAAGAAATCACATCAAAGCACTGAATATTCAATACTATACTTATCTATTTAACTCCGGTCTCATCATTGGCCAAAATAGACTTTTACTATCTAACAGTTGGAATCATGCAAATATAAACTAACTGCAACAAACATAGTAAACTAACTACTATTTTTGCGATTTTTAAATTTTTTTTAAAAAAAAAAAAAAAAAACGAATGCAACAACTAAATGTAAATAACCCGAAAACATAACGAACTACAATGTAAATAACTAACTATATGCAATACGACACTAAAATGCCCCCAAACTTAAACTAGACATTGTCCTCAATGGTGAAATAGAAAAATTAAAGCGGAGGACTTCCCACGAAAATATAGCAATCTTCCTCCTTGCCCGCATTAAGTTTGGAGAATAAATTTAAGCACATGGAACAAATTGGGCACCACACTTGAATTTGACTTGAATAACACAGTAAAACCATGATAGAAGCAATTTTATTAAATCCTAAATAAATGCAAATTCAAAACTACTAATATAAAACTTAATAAAAACTAAAAATAAAAATTAAACTTGGGTTGCCTCCCAATAAGCGCTTGTTTTATAGTCTCATTTGACTTCTTCAATTCTCTATCCAATTCCCCCTACGAAAGTTGAGGAACCCTCCATCCATCGGAAATAATATAGCTTTTGGTAGGTTCCCATTTACGATAGCCATTGTATTAAAGTCACTTAGCATGCTTTCTTTAGATAAGATCACATTCAAGAACGTCCAAACATCTAGGTGGTTTCTCCATTTGGTTCTGCGAATATATTCGGCATTGAAGCTTGTCGAGACACAACAGCTTTCTTCTTCTATCTTCTCCATTTCATCGCACCATGGTTTGAAGGTGTACTTGCTTTTACATCACAGAGAGTAGTATTGCAGGCGACATGACTACCAATCGGACAAGGTTTTGCAAATCTAACAGGACTCTTGAACTATGGAGGAGAAGGCACTTGAGGCATAAATAACATTGGCTCATCATCATTGGTTCTCACAATTAGTTCTTCACCGAACCTTGTTGTCATTATCCCCACTTGTCTCCTCTTTTTCATCTCGTGGCTCATCCAATTGTAGATTTGGCTCGGGCTCTCCATCGATCTCGAGAATCCATGTCATAGGTCCGGTGTGTATTGAGGATCTTTATTCAACGCCGTGTGTCTTATCTGTTCCACTTGATTTTCCAAATTCTTGATCAACGCCCTTGGCTTTGCAAATTCAAATTCTACTTGATTCATTTTCTTGTCTTGTTCCTCATTCCTTTTTCAAAAGCTTTAATAAATTTTTCCAAGGCTTCCTCCCAATTTGAATGTTCTTCCTGTTGTAGTGGAGGTGGACACAAGAAATCCTGTGGGTATGTTGGACTTGGAGCATAAAATTGATCTTGATTGTTACTCAAGTGAAAATCCGGGTGATACCCCAACTCGATGATAGTTGTTGGGATAGACATAATTATTGGGGTAATCACCACTATATTTATCTTACATTAAACCGATGGTGCATTGATGACTCATATGATTTCCAAAGCACAATAATCACAAGTAACCACCATACTTTGACGAATATTTGAGCTTCAAAAGCTTCAAACATCCTCGAAAGTGTCTCAATCTGTGGCGACAATGCGAGAAAGTTTCTCGAGTCTTTCAATCTCCACTCCCCTCGTTGGTTGAGTCATTAGGTGTATGGCCATTGATACACAAAGTCATCCATGGTACAAAAGAGAGAAATATAGAAAGAGAATTAAAATAAAAATAAAAATATTTAAATTAAGACTAATTTGATTGAAATTAATATTGGTAAATAATTATTAAATTAATTCCTAAGAACTATGGCTAAAAAAACTTGTTGATCGATTTCATAATCAATGAATACGCAAGTATACACAATTCAACAAGTAATAAAGTGAAAGTAGAGTATCGTTCCCACGAGGAATTATTTAATAAAAATTACCAAATACTAACTCTTAACCAAATCAATTTTATTTAAACAATTACAAATTGTGAATTTTCTAATTAAGAAAACTAAATTAAACAATTAAAAGAGATTAGTCTAAAAGAAAGCAAATAAACAACTAAGATTTGATTGAATTCAGGTAAATAAGGATTAAGACTCCAATATCCCTAATTATGAACTATAAATCAATTATCCAATTATCCCAATTAGTATGTCTACTGAATTGTTAACATGAATTCTCAATTGCCAAGAGCCCTTTTCCAAGTGATCAATTGCCTTCTATTTAATCCAGATTAATTTTGCTATATTCCTATGCAAAACAATTGAATTAAACTCGTTACAATCCCAATTCCTTATGTGTTACATGCGGCGAAAAGATATTTCCATTCTATTCACAAACCTAATTATTCCTTGTGTGCAAATAACTAAGTCACATGATATCATGCTCCGATTCTAACTCTAGAATTCCTCTTCCAATTCCTTCTAGAGTAACAAAGTAATTACTGATCAGATAATTAAGCAATAAGCACAAGACAAGATAAACAACTCACTTTAACATAAATAATTAGAATATAATGAATAACTAATTTATAGACATAAAAGGTTCAATTGGAATCTTAATAAAAGAGTTAGTTCATAATTAATGAATTAAAACCAAGAATCCACAACTGATAGACATCAAAAGATAAAAGTAAGATGAGAGAAGAGAATACAATCTGTTGTCGACAAATCTCGATGCTCCCCCTCTTGCTTCTTGCTCTTGCTTCTTGATGGTCTCCAAGTTGCTTAAATCTCCAAAACTAATAAGAACTAGGGTTTTTTCTAATCTAAAGGAGTGTTTAATCTAGGCTAAGCTATGTAATCTCCCTTTATTTTATGCCTTACATCATGTATTTATAGGTTACAAGTACAATTTTTAGTTTTGGAACAACCCTATCCTATTTGGAGTCAAAAAGGTGTCAAAATTCACCCAAAAAGCGCGTCTAGGCCGCACCAAAACCTTTCCCAGTAGCCCAAATATTTGGGCAACGGCTACATTGAGTTCCCCCTAGCGCCCTTTAAGGTTGTAAAATACACTAAAAATCGCGCCCCTTGCTGGCCCAAAATCGACATTTTCTGCTCCGACGTCCTTTGGGAAAATGGCCATAACTTCTTCGTCCAGAACTCCGATTTTGATGATTCAAGATGTTCGGAAAGAGGAGAAGTAGATCTACAACTTTCATTCTTGAAGTTTGTCGAAATAATGTCAGGAGCTATAGTCAAATTGGCTCCGAAGTGGCTGCTATGTAAATGGCAAGTTTAAAAGCGAATCTAGCCACCCCAAACATCGATCCATGTAACTTTTGTCCCAATTCCTATAAAATAACATAAAACATGCATGAATAGACACAAACACATAAAAACATCCTAAAAGACTTAAGAACAACAATAAATTAAGCCCGAATGTATCCAATTCATGGATATAAAACTCATTCATCACTACTCCTCTATAAATACACCCAAATCTCTTCATCTCTTCATCACTAATGAAGCAATCGGTTTGATCTCCCATCTCAATCTCATCATCAGACCAATGGATGTGACATCTATTGCCGATTCTGGATCTATATTTCTCTGCAATTACTACTGGGCTATGGCATAACACTTACTATTACGATTCTCCGCACATTAACAGTAAGAGATCTTTTTCCCCAATTCATTTTCAAATTTTTGAATTTTCACTTGCAAAATAAGCTAGAGATTCAATATTGGAGGATTTACAATATAACCACCCTTCTAAAGTTTTTCATGGCGTTCGGTTTGTTCTACTTGGATTCGACCCCATTACCAAACCCAAGGTATCTCTATCTAAAATTAGTTATTTTCCTTTTTTTTTAAAACAAATATTTTATTTTTTCGTTAAATACTTTTAATTTTATTCTGTTGGGGTTTTGATTGACTGTAATGAGTAATTTAACAGTTTTTTATTTTGTATGCATAACTCTTCTATTTCCCCTTCATCTTCTCGCTGATTTGTGATACCCACTCTTCTCGCCTATCTTTCTTGCTCTAGGGTTTCTATTCCTCTCTATATTACCCACTCTTTCTGCAGTTATTCCGATCAGACGAAGCTTCCCGATCATAACGAAGGCCGAGCAGTTGTTTCATCTGATGATTTCACTTCATCTCTTCAAAATCAAACCGTCATTGTAATTATGCCTAATTCTTTGGATTATATTATTTGGATCGTAATTTTCATCACCATCATTGTCAATATTCAGTTCCTATAGGTCCCTGTCTCTGTACACAGTCTCTTGATCCCACTCAAATCTTTAATAAATTATTCCCTTTCTTATGCCTTCTGTTTTTTTTTAAAAAGTTGTAAGAGACTGCAAGTTAGTGGTTAAAGCCCAATTTTTTGCCCTGTGATCTCTGTTTGTGTGTTGATTTCTTATTTGGGGTCTTTGGTTTTTGGTTCTAAAGATGACTATAGAGAAAATTAGAGGAAGTTATGGGGATGAAATTGATGAATTTCCAAAGGGTATGCGTGTTCTTGCTGTTGATGATGACCCCACATGTTTGAAGTTATTGGATGGCCTGCTACGGAAGTGCCAGTATCATGGTTAGATTCTCCAATGTTTTATAGTTTCTTGCTTATATTCAATTTATGTTTGATGACTCTAAATTGAGTTTTGTTAGATTTTTGGCCTGATTTTCGTTTTTCTCGCTTATTATTGCTTGCTTGATAATTTAGATGTTCTGTGTCATGATTTCATTGACTACAAAAGGCTCAATTGATCTAATTTTTTATGTTACAAATTACAGTCGATCAGTTAAGTTTGATGGTTCAATTTTTGTGTTTTAAAGAAATTCTTGAAAGATTTGAAAATGTGTTTTTTTGCTTTCTGTTATCCAAAAAATTGTCATAAAATATTATTATGTATTGTATATTTGTATTTGCCTAGCTAGTATATTTTTCTGTTGCTTTAGTTATTTGTTCACAAGTTTATGAATCATAATGTTTTTTCACCTGTTATTTATTACAGAGAAATTGCAAGGTGTGTACTGTTATGTTCCTAAGGTTTCATTTATTTATAAGGCTAAAATTGGCTTTTTTTTCTTTGGCTTCAGTTTATTAGTATATGAGATTGGATTAGCATATGATTTTTAAGTAATAATTTTTTTTTGGGTTACTGATTATTGTTGGCATAGATTCGGTTTCATTTCATTTTACTTCAGTATTATGTGATGGCTCCTTAGTTGGATCTATTAATAGTGTTTGAGGTGGATTATCTGGATCATTTTAGATAATATTAGGGATTATTATATTTTATTGTCTTTTTTCGAGACTTTAGTATTTATGTTTTTTCCCAATTACAGAGGGCCCAAATCCAATGTATACTTCAGCGGTCAAACGCAGCAAAAGAGGTGAATATCATTATGTATATATTTTCTAATAATTGTAACAATAATTGTCATTGTAGTGTAAATCTGCTATGTATATTTGTATTTGCCTAGCCAATATCTTTTTCTGTTGCTTTAGTTATTTGTTCACAAGTTTATGAATCAGAATGTTTTATCACCAGTTGTTTATTACAGTGCGTAAAAAGAAGATTGATTTGAAATGGTGTGATATTAACGTTGGTGCACAGATTGTGTACTTCCAGTCTTTTTTGACATAAATGTTGGACAAATTATTAAATTTATTATTCAAATTGGCCTGTGCCCGTGCATTGCACGGGCTATCAACTAGTAGCATATAAGTACATGATATGATATTATGGTTATTTTAAAAAAAAGATTAAGGTTAATTTTGTCTAAAAAATTTAGTTCTAAATAGTAGAAATTATAATACCAAGTAGAACATGATATTAAATAATCCCTCATATTAAGTTATTTTATAATCCATGTACTAATAGTCTCAAGCTCAAATTTAAAAACAAACAAAACACTTGAGATTAATAATCATATCTCAAGTGTATTCCTTGCAAACAAACATAACCCAAGTGTCTTTTTTTGTTTTCAAATTTAGACTTAGGACTGTTAGTTTAGGGATTATAAAATGACTTAATAGTCTTGAAATTATAATTATAATCCAGGATTATAATCATAAGATTAATAGTCTTGGAATTATAATAATTTCATGGATTATAATCCTGAAATTATAATTCTTGCAAACAAACATAGTGTAAGGATAAGTTTGTTTGTAAGGATTATACTTAGAATAAAACTATTAATCTCAAGATTATGTTTGTTCGGATTACACTTGGGATATGATTATTAATCCCATTAGAATTAATAATCATATCCTAAATATAATTCTTATAAATAAATATAATATTTTAAAATTTTAAGTGTTGTTAGAACAATTATAAAATTGTTATTAAATATCTTATTTTGACAACAATAATTTTGTTCTGACTATATGAACCGCCTTAAATAACTTTGAATATCAACCTTTACAATCAATCGTAATGAGTGAATTGCCCTAATATTATACCATATTCTCGAAAATGAGACTTAAAAAACGTAATAATTGATTGCAAGGGAAAATTGTAAATAGATTACATATAACAATTTCTTGAACTGGAAATGAGTTAAAATTTTAATTAAATCTTGATTTAATTAAATTGTGTTAGTAACCTTAAAGGAAATTATATATATATTTAAATAAACTTATTTTGCAGTATCTGATTTGTCAAGGTTAGTACTTGGTACTATGTCCTTAAGACAATTATACCCTCCGTATGGTGCTTAGAGTTGATAACACTTGTTACCCAGGATACAATGACAACGTACACTTTAGCAGCACTACTAAAAGTATACACTTCGAACCAAAAGAAATGCTCTAACTCTCTTTCAAAATAAACTAAGAAACTGATGAAGAAATTAAAGACTTAAAACTCTAATATGCTTGAATGCTTGAGAATTGAATGAATAAAATAGCTGGTCCCTCCTATCTATTTATAGGAGGGTTGGTGACCCTTCGGATGGGTGCCTAGCCCTTTGAAAGGGCATGGGATGCTACTCAAAAGGTACTATTTGTATCTTTTGGTCAAAACGACGTAGTTTGGACAATTTGTAGAATATGCGCATCTATTCGGCCTCTTAAAACGACGTAATTTAAGCATTAGCAGAACCAAAACTACTTAGTTTTAGGCTTAGAAGAAAAGGCGCGACAAAACGACGTAGTTTTGGGCCGCCCGTTCAAACTTATACACTTTCAGCAAATACTGCTTCTCAAAATGACACAGCTTTGATAATATAATAAATACTGCTTCTTCAAAACGACACAGTTTTGATAATTATCAAAATGACACAGTTTTGATAAACGAATTAAATAAATAAATTTTAATTAAAAATTTTAAATAAATTTTGTCTAAAAAATTATATACGACCCACGCGTTCGAGCTTGAGCCAGCCAGTAGGATGGATGGATGCGGCACGTGTGGCGTGGGTTCGAACCTAGCCTTGGCTAGGTCCTCTCCCTTCCACAAAAGTGGGGTGCCCCTTAGGGCCCAAACCCAAGAGCACTTTCCTTGTATATAAACATATAAATTATTTAATTCCTAACCTATGTGGGACTTGGTTTTTTCCACATGTATTTATTATCTTTTATCATTTCCAAGTGTGATCTTTGGGAGTTAATATCTCATTCATTACTCAATGGATTTGAGCTTCCAAATATTTAATTTAATCTACTCATGGAGTAGAACACATTAATATATGGAATCATTAAAATTAATTAATGACACCTACATTAATTTAGGCTCAAATTCCAACAATCCCCCACATGAATGATATTGACTGCTAGCCTTATGCAAATGTTATGCAGACTCTGAGAGAGAGACAAAATTAGAATTCATCTGTATCGAGAGAGGTAGCTTTTGGCTTTGAACCTTCCCAAGTGAAAGACTATTGGGTTTACTGGTTGTCCAGTGAACGTGATGTCTTGAACTGTCTAATCATTTGTGTAAACCGAGACAATAGTAATTCACACAGAATCTTTCCAGACATTATTTGGTTATCATGATTTTGTTCATTTTGGCCCCAAACAATCCCGAATTTATGAGTGCTTTAGAGAAGTATAGCCTTATCCTTCTCATAGAATTGGCCTAGTTCACACTCACTCCATACTGCATATGTTTATGAAGATTTAAGAATCATTAAAAGCATAGCTTATCCTGTAACCGCTGCAGGTATCACTATCTCGTATCATAGGAATGAGCAGAAGAAATTAATTTCTTTATATTGATTTGGTTGAATCATTCACAATTTAGTTGTCCCTTTGAACCTAGATCTTGGGATCTCTAGTCAACTAGGTTGGGTTTCCATCATGACAATCCTTGTTTATAGGCTTTAAACATATTCCCCTCGAAGTTATTTTTACTTGCTCTCTAGACAAACCTTTAGTCAACGGATCCGCTATATTTTCTTTCGACTTTATGTACTCAATAGACATAATGCTGTTAGAGAGCAATTGTTTTATGGTATTATGTCTACGACGAATATGTCTAGACTTACCATTATACATGTGACTCTGTGCCCTTCCAATTGCTGATTGACTATCATAATGGATACAAATAGGCGGCACAGGTTTAGGCCACATAGGAATATCTTCTAAAAAATTACGAAGCCATTCAACTTCTTCTCCAGCCTTATCCAATGCAATAAACTCAGATTCCATCGTTGATCGAGCAATGCATGTCTGTTTAGAAGATTTCCATGATACTGCTCCTCCACTTAGTGTAAACACAAAATCACTTCTGGATTTAGAGTCTTTTGTATCCGATATCCAATTCGCATCACAGTATCCTTCAAGTACTGTTGGATATCTTGAGTAATGCAATCGAAAATTTTGAGTGTATTTTAAATACCTTGAAACTCTTATAATCGCTTCCAGTGATCTTGTCCTGGATTGCTTGTAAATCTACTCAATTTATTGACAACTTGTGTTATGTCAGAACGTGTACAATTCATTAAATACATAAGGCTTCCAATTATTTGTGCATACTCATGTTGTGATATGCTCTCTCCTTTATTTTTAGACAAGTGTAGATTTATATCTATCGGTGTTCCCACAGGATTGTAGTCATATTGATTGAATTTCCTTAGTATTTTCTCAATATAATGTGATTGTGATAACACTAATCCATTCAATGTTTTAGAAATTTTAATTCCTAAAATTACATCGACAACACCCATGTCTTTTATGTCAAACATATTATTTAACATTCTTTTAGTAGTTTTAATGATTTCATTATTACTACCCATAATGAGCATATCATCTACATAAAGACAAATAATAACATACCCATTCTTAGTGTCCTTGACATACACACATTTGTCACACTCATTTATTTTGAAACCATTTGATAACATTGCATTATCAAATTTTTCATGTCATTGTTTAGGTGTTTGTTTTAATCCATAAAGAGACTTTATAAGCCGAAAATTTTTTCTTTTCTTGTCCTGGAACGATAAATCCTTCTGGTTGTTCCATGTAGATTTCTTCTTCTAAATCTCCATTCAAGAAAGCTGTTTTTACATCCATTTGATGTATTTTTAAATTATATATAGCTGCAATGGCTATTAACATCCTAATTGAGGATATTCTAGTCACGAGAGAATAAGTATCAAAATAATCTAAACCCTCCTTTTGGCTGTATCATTTGATTACAAGTCTTGCTTTATATTTGTCTATAGATCCATTTGCTTTCATTTTCTTCTTGAATATCCACTTATATCCAAGAGGTTTAGAGCCTGGTGGGAGATCTACTAATTCCCATGTATGATTATGCAAAATAAATTCTACTTCACTATTTATAGCCTCTTTCCAATATGGAGCTTCAGGACTCGATATTGCTTCTTTATAGGTTTGAGGCTCATTTTTTAACAAATAGGTTAGAAAATCCGGACCAAAAGATTTTGATGTTCTAGTACGTTTACTATATCAAGGTTCATCAATATCTTCTAAACCATGATTACTGTCATTAACAGCATCATAAGTTCTTTTATTTGAACTTATTTCTTGTTCGTTAGAACTTGGCTCTTGTTCCTTTTTATTAGGAAATACTGTTTCAAAGAATTCAGCATCTTTTGACTCAATAATCATATTTTCATGTATTTCCTCTATTTTTGATTTATTAACCAAAAATTTATATGCACTACTATTATTAGTATAACCAATAAATATACAATCTATTATTTTCGGTCCTATTTTCACCTTTTTGGGTGGATGAACCATTACTTTTGCTAAACACCCCCACACTTTTAAGTGTTTATAAGACGGCTTATGTCCTTTCCATAATTCATAGGGTGTAACATTAGACTTATTTTGAGGTATTCGGTTGAGAATATAATTTCTTTGAAAGAATTGCTCCCGCGACAAATTCTGAGGTAGCCCAGAACTTAATAACAATGTATTCATCATTTCTTTTAAAGTTTTATTCTTTCTTTCTGCAATACCATTTTATTGTGGTGAATAAGGTGCAGTTGTTTGGTGTATTATACCATGTTGTGAACAAATTTCAACAAATAGAAATTCATTTTCCTCACCTCTATCACTTCTAACTATCTTGATCTTTTTATCAAGTTGATTCTCAACCTCATTTTTGTAATGTTTAAACATTTCCAAAGCCTCATCTTTACTTCTCAATAAGTAAACATAACAATATCTTGTACAATCATCTATAAAAGTGATAAAGTATTTCTTATCTCCTCTTGTCTGTATATACTTTAAATCACAAATATAAGTGTGTATTAATTCAAGAGGTTCTGTACTTCTTTCAATTGATTTAAAAGAATATTTTCTAAGTTTTGCCTTAATGAAAATTTCACATTTATGATTAGAGTTAATCTCACATTTTGGCAAACATTCCATATTAATTAATCTACTTATAGTATTATAATTAACATGTCTTAATCTACCATGCCATAAAAATTAGATGACTCAATCATATAAGTAGAAGATGTAATTTTATTAATATTGGAAGGTACAACAGTCATTACATTCATTTTGAAGAGCCCATTGCTCATATAACCCTTCCCCACATACATCCCATTTTTAATTAATACAAATTTGTCTGATACAAAGACTAATTTAAATCCCTTTTGACTATGAAGGGATCCTGACACTAAATTTTTCCTAATATCAAGCACATGGATCACATTGTTGAGGGTGAGTTCCTTGCCAGATGTCATCTTCAGAATCACCTTTCCTTGTCGAGCAATCTTGGATGAAGAAGAATTTCCCATGTATAGATGTTCTCCATTCTCAATTTCTTGATATGTGGAGAACATCTTCCTGTCGGAACACACGTGGCGGGTTGCTCCAGTATATACCCACCATTCTCTTGGATTCTCAACCATATTTATTTTTGAAACAACCGCTGAAAGGTTCATTTCAGAAACATCTTGAAAAAGACCATCCACTTCCGTTACATTGGCTTGTGCGAACTTCTTGTTCTGGTCTTTGCGTTTTCGACAATCCTTTGCCCTATGTCCGGGCTTGTCACATATGTAACATTTGCCTTGAAACTTCTTATTTGTTCCTTGTTGAGGCGCATTACCAGAGAATTTTCTCTTTTTGGACTTCGGACCTTGTTCCACCACGTTGGCTTTATACTCCACAAAGGTCCTTCCTGTTTTCTTTTTAGAGGCACGGTTGTCCTCTTCTATCCTTAATCTTACGATTAAGTCTTCAAGTTTCATCTCTTTGCATTTATGCTTGAGATAATTTTTAAAATCTTTCCACATAGGTGGTAATTTTTCAATAATAGCAACCACTTGGAAAGATTCACTTAAAGACATACCTTCTGCATGTATTTCATGCAGGATTACTTGTAATTCTTGGACTTTGTTGATGACTGCCTTGGAATCCACCATCTTGTAGTCCAAGAACCTGTCAACTACGAATTTATTCATGCCAGCATCTTCTTGTTGCCTCCTTTTTAGTTCTAACAAAAGGACTCTAACTCATGCAAGCATACACGGGTCAACAAGTAATACATAGTAAGTAAAGTATCGATCCACGGAGAAAGGTTTCAAATTAAATTATTATGCATCAACTGTATCACTATTTTTATATGCTTAAACGAACACTTATGATTTTGAATTACTCTAAACTCAACTAATGAATAAAAGAAGAAGAATAAATCAAATTTAGAAATAATGGGATTCTAACTTCAATTCATATTTCATCTAAATAATACCCTCATGCAAGATCATTCATGTATCATGGAAAATTAGCCAAGAGCACAAAACTAGACATAACCTTTTTTTCAATGCATTATGACCTACTCACATAACATCCATGTGCAATAGAAATCATGTAATCATCAATAAAACCAAAACCACTATATTTCTATGTGACTTTGCAGCAAAATTGAATTAAAGCATAAGCTCTTATGAAACTACACACGGTGAATCAATATATTTCTATCTGGTTCACGAAATATAAAGCTAAACAATTCAGCCTCATAAACGCATGCTATCATGATTACAACCATACTCACATGTCATTTTTCAATTCCATATAAGTACATAAGATGAATGGTGATCAAGCATTCATGCAATCAAATCAATCATAACAGAATTTCCATGATAACTACACAATCAAGCATTCAGGCCATTAATAGTAGATTACATATCAATATCCATTAGAATCCCATAATGGAGTTTAGTTCATCGCTGAACCGAAAGCCATTATGGGATTATAGCAACACATGAGAAATAAATAAAACAATTGAGAGAGAAGATAGAGTTGATCAAACCCAATTGCAGATTATACTCCAAAAGTGATGTTCAAATCTCCAATATTATCCAGCAAAATAAAAGTAGTTCGTAATCAATGATTGAATTCTAAAGAAGAAGTATAAAATATTAAGTCTATGTTTGGCTCCACGTTGGAATTCGTTCAAAGCGTAAAACCCTAGTTCTATATTATGAAAAACTGATAAAAATAATAGATAATCGCGTCTGGTACCAACCAGAGTAGTTTATACCAACTCAAACACTTCAAATTTCAAAAATAAAATAAAGTCAGCAACTGTAGTCTATAACGTGCACGATCCCTTTGTAAACATGGCGCGGGCGCGCGTGTGCAAAATAAGCTTTGTCGATTTTTTGGTGGTGCACAGAAGCGTGTTTCCGGCTTATCTGATGCTTGCGGCTCCCCGCACTCTGCAATCTTGTGTTCTGCTTTTGCTGCTTCCTTGTCATGCTGCTACTGATTCTTTGACATGCTACTCTTGCCTCTTTGTCCATCAATTCTCAGTTTCTTTTGTCCACTCGACCCTCTTGTCATGCCATCACTGATCTCATGCCACATACCAACGCCGAGCTATGTCATTTTCCTGCACTTGCACACCATAGGAGTTCTCAATATATGCAATGCAAAATAACACGAAATGCAACTAAAAACACACTAAAATGTACTTGAGATGGGCATAGTTCTCGTAAATTGATATCCAATAAGTAGGTATAAAATTCACTTATCACTTCTGTTTTATATTTTTTATCGAAGGAATCCCATAATTCTCTTGCTATTTTGAGAGAACTATACACATTGTATAATGTGTTATCCAATCCATTAAGAATATAATTACGGCACAAAAAATCTACATGTTTTCATGCATCTATTTCGGCAACAACTTACCTGTCTGTTTCATCTTCTTTGAGCACAGGGGGATCTTCGTGAAGAAACCTCGCCAAGTTCAAAGTAGTTAGATAAAACAACATCTTGCCATCTTTTAAATTTTGTTCCATTGAACTTTTCTGGTTTTTCACCATGGTTCACAGGTACATTTGGTATAAAAGGTGTAGAAGAAGAACCAATTATAGTAACAGAATTGGTATCCATATTTCTAGCAAATATATATATAAAATAAAATAAAATAATTCTCTTAAGAATGTTAGGAACCTTAAAGGAAATTGTGACGCCCCCAAAATAGGTATACATCACCTATCATGAGTCGCCAAATACATGGTACATAATACAAATATAATCTTTAATATACAATAAAAGAGCTGTGAGTTTTAATACAAATATTGTCTTCTAGACAATATCCACTCTCAGAATAAGTCCTCATTATATTTATTGTCACACTATTTAACAGAATAGTGAGGACTACTAATGCTATCCTCTGAACCGTCACTCCGTTCCCCGACTAGTCCCCGCTAAGTTCTCATTTCCTGAAGAGAACAATAAAAGCAAAAGGGTGAGCTCAACTAGCCCAATAAGAAATATTATGACTAAGATAATGCAGAATAAATTATCATTAGCCTTCAACAATGTTAAACTGATAAAATACAATAGACAACAAGTTTAACTGCAATGGAATAAGCAATCCATTAAAAGAGTCAAGTAGAGAATAAAATCTACTATCTTTTATGATTTAAAAGGTTTTTCATCACTTTTATTGCTGAGACTCAGCTTAATAAATAAACCACATTATCGAATCACCCCTGCACTACAACCAAGGATATTCTTTAGTATCACGACCATAATTATCCATTCACTACGGGCCAGGAATATTTGTGTATTCATCAATGGTCATGATCATGCCAACAACTGTCCATCAATGCACTACGGGCCAATGAGGACTTTTATCACATCATTTGTAACATTACGGTCATGATTATACCGAATAATCCCTAGTCATAATCATACCAAGTCCATCTATGCACTACAGGCCACAGATGACTTTCAAAAATATAAACATGAGGATGATGACAATGATATAAGAATTCAATAAAACAAGTTTAAGAATTAATTTATCCAGGAACTAATAGCATCCAAATTATCAACATGATACTTCTTTGTAAAGTAAAATTCAAGAATGCTCAGAAGAATATTTCCATGAAAAGATATTGGATGAAGCGCAAATATCAAGGATATTCCACTAATTTCATGGAGTATAGAAATCAAAACTTTTAACCAACTGAGTATAATAAAGAATGGAATAACAACAGAAATCATCATGTATGCGGTACTTCGCATAGACAGGTTATTCCAACAGAATAATAAATAACGGAACCGGTCAGGTGAAATTCACACCGACAGGATGTTCCAAAAGAATAATAAAGAATGAAATAACAACAGAAATCACCATGCATGCGGTATTTCGCATAGACAGGTTATTCCAACAGAATACTAAATACGGAATAATAAATAATGGAACCAGGTCAGGTGAAATTCACACCGACAGGATATTTCGATAGAATATTAAAGAATGGAATAATAGAAGAATTTCACCATGTATGTAGTACTTTGCATTTACAGGTTATTCCAACATTAATAATAAAGAATGGAATAACAGAAGGATTTCACCAAGTATAGGGGAGTCCGCGTATACAGGTTATTCCAACAGAGTAATAAAGAATGGAATAACAGAAGTTCTCTTCATGAATACAAAAGAATAACACCCCTTACCGTAAAGAAACTGGATATCGAAGTAGTGAAGTAGTAGAAAACTTTTCTTCTTTCTCTCTATAATTTCTCTCTCTAGAGTTTCAGTGAATTCGTAAGAAATAATGAAGGAATGAACTTCTATTTATAGAAGAACTGAGAGTGGCTCTCTGTTTTAACGAAGGGTTAAAATGACTCTTGGTAATATTGAAGAGACAACTACTATTTGCGAAGGGACAATTAACTCTTGGAACACCGAAGAGGCAAATAACTCTTGGAAAGCTGAAGGGTCAAATAACTCTTGGCAAACCGAAAGGACAAGTTACTATTAAAACTCATGAATAGTAACTCGTGAATAGTAACTCATGAATAGTAACTCGTGAATAATAACTCATGAATAGTAACTCGTGAATAGTAACTCTGACATAAAAAGTTTTCTGAATACCCGATTGAACAATATAACCTCCAGACATCAATTATCATCAGAATAGATGTCGATTTCTACTAACACAAATAATCTCAACATAATGAAACTATCAAATTCATCTTTAATCAACACAAACTTATTCATCATTAATATTATAACTCACAATATTTAGCAACCAGGTTGTTCCCGTGAAAGAGGGGCTTTCAATAAGGATTTCTCTATTATTGCGCGCAAATAGGTGACCAAACTCTCTCTCAATGTAACTTTTAGACATTGTAAATATTGTAATTTAATAATATGAATAACTTTATCGTCTCAATTATTGATTTAATAATATAACATATAATGCAGATGATACTGTGACAATAATCGAATCAATAATATGAGAGATATGATTCAGCAATTACTATAGCAATAATTGAGTATAACTGAGTGACTTCTCACGTAAGCATCAATAATCAATACCGTGTGGTACTATGCAACCACACGTATTACTGTACTTTTACTACCGGGTAGTTCAACAGTATTAACGGTAAAACCTCCGCCGTTATTTTCATAAAATATTTTTGTCGTTTTTAACTACGATGATTGCTTAGTTATTAGGGGTCCACCAATGATTGTGCCGTCGTACGAATATTCCCGATAAAAAGAATATTCTCCGACCAATCGAATATTTATAACAACTTGCATACTTTGCAAAATTTTTAAATACTACCCACAACTATAACATTATATCAAATCCACACCATAATATTTAAAAAAATATTTTGAAAAAATTAAATATTTATTCATAAGATCTGGGGTCTCACAATCTCCCTTCCTTATGAAATTTCGCCCTCGAAATTTACGTACGTACCTGGTATGCTGAAGAGGTTAGGATACCTTGACTTTATTTCAGATTCTAACTCTTGAGGTATAACCTTTAAGCGTAGAATATATTTCAGGATTTTAACAGGTACATCTTCATACGTTGAATTATCCGCTATCTCGTATGGTTCTAAATCAATAATGTGGTTCGGGTCTTCTACATATTTACGTAACATCGATACGTGACAAACGTTATGAACACGCAATATATTTTGCGGTAAAACGAGTTTATAGGCCACATTTCCTACTCGATCAAGGATTTCAAATGGGCCAATAAAATCGAGGGTTAAGATTTCCTCTCTTCATCGATTCTTGTTTCTAGAATAACGTCCTCTTGAACCTTCTTCTTCACATTCATCAGCTCTGAGTATGTAGCTTGCACGGCTTTAACTTTATCGATTAAAGTCGATTCTACTCGTATATTTGATATCACCATGTGGGTCCTTAGAGTCTTTAACTCTATCTTCATCATTTTATAAGTTATACGAAATGGATTTTGTGTTAACAACGTCACACTCGTAAATGCATACGATCTTCTACTCAACACGTCAGCTACCACATTCGTTTTTCCACGATGATATTGAATGGTACGATCGTAATCTTCAACAGCTCGAGCCAACGTCTTTGGCGCATGTTATGCTCGTTTTAGTTGAAGAAATATTTAAGGGTTTTAGAAATGGGGTTTTGTACTGGGGTCAGTACAAAATTCGATTTCACGCTCTGGGGTAGGCCAAGAAGTCTTCAAGAATACGTCAGGAAATTTTATTAACAATAGAAATATCATTCAAAACTGTGACTCTCATTCATGACTTGGATAGTACATCACATTGATACCTATCAACTTGCCATCGTCATTCACGACGTCACCTACAGAAAGTTTTTGGCTTCGGTGCATTCCACATAAGGAAGTCAACAACGAAAGGATCGGGACTCTTTACTTATGGATTGATATGATAATGATCGACTTTAGTGGTTTGGTTGCTTGAATTCGCATAACAGGTTAGTTAGGAATATAAAAGCTAATAACCTTACGAAAAGCATGATGAGTAGTTAACCAATCGATTTCTAAAATTACATCAAAGGCAAGTATTTTCAAAGAGATAAGTTGACAGGTAACGTGAAAGTGTCGATTTGAATCAACAAGATTTATAAACAGTGGAGGTAACAAAGGTTTTTCTTAACGAAGTTTCAACCAATAAGTCAAAATCTAACTTCTCAAGAGTCAAATTTAAACGTTGAACGCAAGCAAGAGAGATAAAATAATGGGTAGAACCGGTATCTTATAAGGTATAGACTTCACAAGAATTTATAATTAACTAACCCGTGCTAACTTCGTTTGGGTTACTCGCTTTTTGAGAAGTCACAAAAAATGCTCTCCCTTGCACTCGGGTTTTGACTTTCTCGGGATGACCTTTGGTGCCTCCATCCTAATTTGAACTTGTCTTTGGTGAACGACAAAATCGGGCTAGGTGACCTTCTTCTCTTCCATAACATGCTTTGGATGAAGATCGCAGCATTTTGACCGATATGTCCCTCCCTCCGCATTTGAAACATATATGATAGGTGGTCGTTCTCCTTCCTTAACAACAGTCTTTGGTCTTTGACGTCTTTCCATCATTGTCGAATTTCTCTTCTTAAAATGTCCATTCTTATTGTTTTGGCCATGATTACCACCGAAGTGATTACCATTTCTGGCATGTTGATTCCCTTCACGCTTATTGTCACCTCTTCGATAACTGCTATCACTGGTATTATCATTTTGACGGCTACTCTCTTTTGGTTGGGTTGACTCATTATCACGCTCCAATAACTGAGCCCTATTAACAACATCTGAATACAAACAAAGTTTATGAGAAATGAGGTATTGACGTATCTCGGGTTTCAAACCTCTTAGAAACATCCGCGTCATTCTCTCCTCATTATTAACCAAATGAGACGCAAATCGGGACAACTCGGCAAACTTGGCTTCGTACTACGACACAATCATGTTGTTTTGCTCCAGTTTAATGAACTCTACCTCTTTCATGTGATGAATACTTTCAGGAAAGTACTTGTCATTGAAAAGTTCTTGGAACTTCTCCCAAGTCATCTTTAGTGCGGCAGGTTGAGTACGCTTTACAGATTTCCACCAAGAATCGCCTCGCATAACATGAAGGTGGCAAAGGGAACCTTTGCTCCTGAGTAACCCAAGACATCAAATATCTTGTTGATTTGCTTTATCCACGTCTCCGCCTTAAGTGGTTTTGGCTCTCCAAAAAACTCCGGTGGTCCCAGCTCCTTGAACTGTTTGGCGGTGACCGTCCGAGAGTTGCCAGTGTTTCCACCTGTATTTTGGACAGGAGCCGCTCTCGCCTGATGTTGCATGAATTGCATGAAGCCTCGGAACATTCCATCGTTCATCATTTGGTCAGTGTTGTTGTTTGCATGAGGATTGTCGCCTTCGATGCACATTGTCACGGTTATTGATCTGTGGAGACTCAGCGGTCTCTCGTGCTCCATTGATGTTCTCAACATTCTCGGATGCCATTTTCAAACATCGCCACGAACAAGGGTTAATTAACATATCACATATTATCCCTATACTCGACCGACCAATTAAATACCAAATAAACTTAGGCAGGTCATACTAGCGAAGGAATTCCCCGTCTCTCCCCTCCTAGTTCTTATCTCACATCTTAGCCAGGGATCATATCCCTAAGCTTTGATACCAACTGTGACGCCCCCAAAATAGGTATACAACACCTATCCTGAGTCGCCAAATACATGGTACAAAATACAAATACAATCTTTAATATACAACAAAAGAACTGTGAGTTTTAATACAAATATTGTCTTCTAGACAATATCCACTCTCAGAATAAGTCCTCATTACATTTATTGTCACACTATTTAACAGAATAGTGAGGACTACTAATGCTATCCTCTGAACCGTTACTCCGTTCCCCGACTAGTCCCCGCTAAGTTCTCATTTCCTGAAGAGAACAATAAAAGCAAAAGGGTGAGCTCAACTAGCCCAATAAGAAATATTATGACTAAGATAATGCAGAATAAATTATCATTAGCCTTCAACAATGTTAAACTGATAAAATACAATAGACAACAAGTTTAACTGCAATGGAATAAGCAATCCATTAAAAGAGTCAAGTAGAGAATAAAATCTACTATCTTTTATGATTTAAAAGGTTTTTCATCACTTTTATTGCTGAGACTCAGCTTAATAAATAAACCACATTATCGAATCACCCCTCGCACTTCTGACCAAGGATATTCTTTAGTATCACGACCATAATTATCCATGCACTACGGGCCAGGAATATTTGTGTATTCATCAATGGTCATGATCATGCCAACAACTGTCCATCAATGCACTACGGGCCAATGAGGACTTTTATCACATCATTTGTAACATTACGGTCATGATTATACCGAATAATCCCTAGTCATAATCATACCAAGTCCATCTATGCACTACAGGCCACAGATGACTTTCAAAAAAATATAAACATGAGGATGATGACAATGATATAAGAATTCAATAAAACAAGTTTAAGAATTAATTTATCCAGGAACTAATAGCATCCAAATTATCAACATGATACTTCTTTGTAAAGTAAAATTCAAGAATGCTCAAAAGAATATTTCCATGAAAAGATACTGGATGAAGCACAAATATCAAGGATATTCCACTAATTTCATGGAGTATAGAAATCAAAACTTTTAACCAACTGAGTATAATAAAGAATGGAATAACAACAGAAATCACCATGTATGCGGATTAGACAGATCGTTATTCCAATGTAATAATAAATAACGGAACTAGGTCAGGTGAAATTCACACCGACAGGATGTTCCAAAAGAATAATAAAGAATGAAATAACAACAGAAATCACCATGCATGCGGTATTTCGCATAGACAGGTTATTCCAACAGAATACTAAATACGGAATAATAAATAATGGAACCAGTCGGTGAAATTTCACGCGATGAGGATATTTCGATAGAATATTAAAGAATGGAATAATAGAAGAATTTCACCATGTATGTAGTATTTTTGCATTTACAAAGTTATTCCAACATAATAATAAAGAATGGAATAATGTAGGATTTCACCAAGTATAGGGGAGTCCACAGATACAAAGTTATTCCAATGAATAATAAAGAATGGAACAATGTAAGTTCTCTTCATGAATACAAAAGAATAACACCCTTCACCAGTAAAGAAACCGGATATCAAGTAGTGAAGTGAAGTAGAAAACTCTTCTTCTTTCTCTCTATAATTTTTCTCTCTAGAGTTTCAGTGAATTCGTAAGAAATAATGAAGGAATGAACTTCTATTTATAGAAGAACTGAGAGTGGCTCTTGGTTTTAACGAAGGGTTAAAATGACTCTTGGTAATATTGAAGAGACAACTACTATTTCATGGAAGTGGCAATTAACTCTTGGAACAATCAAGAGGCAAATAACTCTTGGAAAGTCAAGGGTCAAATAACTCTTGAAAACCGAAAGGACAAGTTTCTATTAAAACTCATGAATAGTAACTTCGTGAATAGTAACTCGTGAATAGTAACTCTCAGAACACGAAAAGTTTCCGAATACCCGATTGAACAATATAACCTCCGGACATCAATTATCATCGTAATAGATGTCGATTTCTACTAACACAAATAATCCCAACATAATGAAACTATCAAATTCATCTTTAATCAACACGAACTTATTCATCATTAATATTATAACTCACAATATTTAGCAACCAAAGTTGTTCCCGGAAAGAGGGGCTTTCCAATAAGGATTTCTCTATTATTAGCGCCGCAATTAGGTGACCAAACCTCTCCTCGATGTAACTTCTAGACATTGTAAATATTGTAATTTAATAATATGAATAACTTTGTCGTCTCAATTATTGATTTAATAATATAACATATAATGCGGATGATATCGTGACAATAATCGAATCAATAATATGTGAGATATGATGCAAAGAATTATCGTTGTAATAATTGAGTATAACCGAGTGACTTCTCACGTAAGCATCAATAATCAATACTGCAGTGCTACTACGCAACCACGCCAGACATCTTGTACTTTTACTACCGGTAGTTCAACAAATGATAACGGTAAAACCTCCGCCGTTATTTTCATAAAATATTTTTGTCGCTTTTTAACTACGACGATTGCTTCCATAATGGGGTCCACTAATGATTGTGTCGTCGTCATTTAATTTTTCCCGACAAAAAAATAAGAATATTCCCAAACCAATCGAATATTTATAACAACTTGCATACTTTGTAAAATTTTTAAATACTACCCACAACTATAACATTATATCAAATCCACACCATAATATTTAAAAAAATATTTCAAAAAAATTAAATATTTATTCATAAAATCTGGGGTCTCACAGAAATTATATATATTTAAATGAACTTATCTTGCAGTATCTGATTTGTCAAGTCTAGTACTTGGTACTATGTCCTTAAGACAATTATGCCCTCCGTATGGTGCTTAGAGTTGATAGCACTTGTCTCCCAGGATACAATGATAACATACACTTTAGTAGCACTACAAAAAGTATACACTTCGAATCAAAAGAAATGCTCTAACTCTCTCTCAAAATAAACTAAGAAACTGATGAAGAAATTAAAGACTTAAAACTCTAATATGTTTGAATGCTTGGGAATTTAATGAATAAAATGGCTGGCCCCTCCTATCTATTTATAGGAGGGTTGGTGACACTTCAGATGGGTGCCTAGCCCTTTAAAAGGGCATGTGAAGCTACTAAAAAGGTACTATTTGTATCTTTTGGTCAAAATGACGTAGTTTTGACCATTTACAGAATGGGCGCATCTATTCGGCCCCTTAAAATGACTTAGTTTAAGCATTAGCAGAACCAAAACTACGTAGTTTTAGGCTTATAAGAAAAGGCGCGACAAAACGACTTAGTTTTGGGCCGCCCGTTCAAACTTATACCCTTTCAGCAGATACCGCTTCTCAAAACGACACAGTTTTGATAATATAATAAATACCGCTTCTTCAAAATGACACAGTTTTGATAAACGAATTAAATAATTAAAATTTTAATTAAAAATTTTAAATAAATTTTGTCTAAAAATTTATATACAGGACCCAGACCCACGACCCACGTGCCCCGTGCCACGAGCCCGAGCCAGAGCCGAGCCGAGTGGCTAGGGGACGAATGGCATGGCGTGCAAGACGCTGTGTGTGGGTTCGAACCTAGCCTTGGATAGGTCCTCTCCCTTCCACAAAATTGGGGTTCCCCTTGGGGCCCAAACCCAAGAGCACTTTTCTTGTATATAAACATATAAATTATTTAATTCCTAACCTATGTGGTACTTGGTTTTTCCCACATGTATTTATTATTTTTTATCATTTTTAAGTGTGATCTTTGGGAGTTAATATCTCATTCATTACTCCATGGATTTGAGCTTCCAAATATTTAATTTAATCTACTCATGGAGTAGAACACATTAATATATGAAATCATTAAAATTAATTAATGACACCTACATTAATTTAGGATTAAATTCCAACAAATTGTAGGTGTGCTTTCAATTTAAAATTAGAAACTTTGTATTGAATTGCCTTGAATGACGTAAGAAAAATATACTCGGCTAAAATTCGTCTCTTTTTTATGTATTTATCCCACTGAACCTGTAGTTTTTGGTGCATACAAATATTTTTGCTAGAACATTGATATATAACTAATAGAATGCTTAAGTCATGTTTGTTTGCAAGAATTATAATCTTGAGATTATAATTCATGGGATTATAATCCTAAGACTATTAATCCTAGGATTAAATAGTCATAGTCACGTATTTGTTTTTTATAAAATTATTCATGTGATAACTTAACATAATCTCATATTATGTTTGTTTTTTTCAGGATTAATTAAATTATTAGATTAAAAAATATTGTTTGGACTATTATACCCTTACTAATAATAATATATTTTAAATTTATTTATACAATAAAAAAATATTTACAGATTATATATACACCCCCACCTCCACCCCCAAAATAATATTTACACTCCCACCCCCACCCTCACCCCCACCTCCCACCCCACCCCCCCACCTCCCACCTCCTCCTCCCACCTTGCACCTCCAAAAATAATATTTACCGATTATGTATACACCCCACCTCGCCCACCCCCCATCCGCACTGCACCCGCCCACCCACCAAAAATAATATTTATTGATTATGTATACACACCCCACCCCACCCACTCCCTACCCCCACCCCAAACCCCAAACCCCAATCCCAAAACCCAAAGAAATAATATTTCTTGATTATGTATACACCTCACCCCCACCCCTTACACCCCCACCCCCCCCCCCACCCCCCACCCCCACTCCCACTCTCCACACCCACCACCATTCCCTCAAAAATAATATTCTTGATTATGTATACAACCCCACCCCATCCACCCCCAACCACCAAAAAATGATATTTACTTATTATTTATACACCACCTCGTCCAACCCCTATCCCCACCCCTAAAAAAATAATATTTCTTCGATTATATACACACCCCACTCGCCCACCCCCACCCTCCACCCTTCCCCAAAAAAAATAATATTAAATAATTATATATACACCTCACCCCCCACCCCCGCCCACCCCAACTCCCAACCCCCCAAAAAAAAAAAATAATGATAATATTTAGTCTTTGTACTAGTGAGTTTTAAGTTACCAGTATAATAACAAAATTACAGGATATTATGGTCATTTTAGAAAAAGGTTGAGGTTAATTTTGTCTATCAATTTTTAATCTCAAATGGTATGGATTATAATACCAGGTAGATCATAATATTAAATAATTCCACATCTTAAGCTATTTTATAATCTCAGGACTAATTGTCCCAAGCTCAAATTGAAAAACAAACAATACACTTGGGATTAATAGTCATATCCAAGTGTAATTCTTGCAAACAAACATAGCCTTAGAGTATTTCCATTACCTGATAAAATGATCTTGTCACTATCAATATAAATGATCTTTCCCTCTTGTTCCACTATAGCAAGAGTCCCAGATTAGCAAAGTATAACTTTCACACATATTAAGAAAAACAAAAGTAGAAGTGTTGGGGCGTGATTATTTGGGTCCGATGGGTTCGGTGGGCCATAGTCCACATGGAAGAAGTCTCCCCACATCGGAATCTGGTTTGGGCAGTGGGAGAATTTTAAGGAATCTAGGATTCCTAATTATATGTAATTTCTAAGTCTTAAGGAAAGTGTCAGGATATTATTCGACTTCTTTTTTTTAAGGAGATTTAGTTTTATCCCATTAAGATATCCATCCTAATGAAGAATTCTATTTCAATATAGGGACGAGCATGGACGAGGAGGTGTAATCACTATAAATACAAGATTATATCCTGGTTCAAAGGTACACACAATATCTCATTACTTTCTAGCATTAAAGTTTTAAACCTCCATTGTTAACCTTATTCAACCTGTACTTACTATCAGACGGGAGCTATCCTCCGGCGGCCCAGGCCGTCAAGTTTATCTGTTTCACTTCGTTTCTGTGCAGGATTGGACACACTATTTGGTGATTGGGCGCGTAGACGAATCTTGGCATTAACAATAGGGCTAGAAGGAGGACTGTTTAGTGCTAGGTAGTTTTCAATCACCCAGAAGTTTGATAAGAAGTAATGGTTCGAGCAAGACAGTTTCTGAACAGGGAAAATCAGCGGCCAACCCATCGGCTCAACCCAGGGGTTCGGCTAAAGGTTGGTTTGGGTCATCTAATCATGTCGAGGACAACAGTCATTCAGTGGGTCCCAAAAAACTTAGAAGACCCCTGTCAGGCATTGATTGTTCTCTACAACGAGGAAGGAAACGAGTCCCAATAATTGTGTCAAGGATATCCTATCCCGAACACGTACCCAGGAAGATCGGAACTCCATGCAAGATGGACATGACGAGAGACAACTGAGTTTAACTAAGAAGATGCAAGAGAATCAGGATGTTATGGAGGCTTTATGCCTTCAATGTAAAGAACTGGATGCTCAGATGACATTTTTGATGGGTGGGGAGGAGGTCTCCTTCAGCCATAATTGACATTTGGATGTATTATCAGGGAACCGATCCAGGACACATCATTCAGACGGTTCTTGGCTTGAGAGGAACATGCAAATGAGTCACTCTCGGTAAAGGAGCAGGCACAAAAACTGCTCCAGTGAAGCACGCAGCGGAGGTAGAGGAAGGTCCGAACAGAAAAGGCGGGTGGCCTTTCCGGATCCTATTAATTGGGATAGGTAAGAATCATCACCTCGGAGAAATGAGTTCGAGACACTTGCCCAAAGGCTAGCAGAGCTAAAGAAGAGACTTGCGGCCCCCAATCAGGAGAATGAGACTTCGATTGACCCAACATCACCGTTTTCTCTAGAGATTAATCGGGTTCGGGCCGACCAGGATAAGAAGACCCCACACATGGAGAGTTATGATGGAACTGGAGATCCCTATTATCACAGCTAGGCATATAACCAGTTGATGAAATATTATGATTATTCCGTTGCGGCCAAGTGTTAGATGTTCATCACAACCCTGAGGAAAGAAGCTAGACAGTAGATGACGTCACTGGCCCTGAACTCAATATCCTCGTGGAAGGAGCTATGCGACAAGTTTTATGGTTGATTCGGAAGAAACAAGAGGAGGGGTAAGCTAAACGGATTTTTTGTTTAGATCAAACAATATTCTAATGTGACTCTCAACCAGTATGTGAAGAGATTCTGAGAGGCGGTTGGACAAGTGACAAACTTGAATGGTCCTCAGGCCCTTAGATATTTCCAGACAGGACTAGACGTGGTGAGATCTCAGAAGTTGGTTAAGGAATTGATGTTCAATATCCCGAAAGATTTGGCAGAAACTTACGACAAAGCCGAATGCTTCATCGCAATTGAGGAGGCCATGGGGAGTCTAAAGTCGAACACGACAAATAAGCTAAAGGATCGGGATAAGAATAACCATCCCAGGTCAAACAACAATAACAGGTCAGACAACCACTCGAAGAGCAATTTTATCGGGGGTTCGGGTGGAGGCAAACACCCATTCTGAACCGCGATGTTAATAACCCCCCTCAACACTGGTCGAGCAACAATATTGGAAGTGATGAGAGATAAGCCATACTATAACACTGCCCAGACAATACCCGACCGAAGAGGGGAAATATGACAGATATTGTAATTATCACTAGACCACTGAACACTCTATAGAAGACTACATTAATCTAAAAAATTTAATCCAAAAAAATGTTCAAAGTGGGGAGTTTATTTAATACATTGCGGGGTGAGAGGGTTCATGAGTAAGAAAGAACAACCTCAGCCGCAACCCGAATAGACGCAAGCAGCTCGACAGGTGGTAGATGGGATAACGGGTGGTTCGGTTGGAAAATTGAATGGCAAAAAGAGGCGTGAAGTACTTGATGATGTACTTACTATGTTCAAACAACCCGCCAGGAAGATCGGTAGTAACCTAGCACGATGATTTCTTTTTCCAATGAGGATTACCCATCAAAACTTATTGAGCAGCACAAAGGGGTGTTGGTCATCACTGCACAAGTCAGTTTGGTGGATATGAAGAGGATCATAATCGATAATGGTTCCTCGGTCGACATAATATATGCCCACGTGTATTAAGGGATGGATTTAGAAGGCTGGATGATAGAGATCGGGTAGAAGCCTCCTCTTTATGGGTTTAACAATGACCTGGTTCGGGCGGCGGGTGTCATCGAGTTGCCGATCATTTTCGGGACAACTCCTTTGCAAGTTTAAGTGACCTGTAGATTTTTTATGGTGTATATGGATTCGACATATAACACTATATTGAGGAGACCGAAACTAACGGCTCTACAGGGGGTGACATCCATACCTCATTTCAAGATAAATTTCCCCACACCAAACGACGTCGGTGAAGTTGTTGGGGATCTTGAATTAGCAAGGAAATATTATCGGAATGATTTAATCTCTTCGGGAGTAGGGGTCAGCAAGCAAAGACAGATCATGGTGATTGAGGTCGAACCATTTACCGAAGGAAGTACAAAGCCTCTTGTTTTTCCAACCGAAGAAACATAAAATATTGAGTTAATCCCGGGGAAGAAGGATAAGGCTGTAAAGATCGGATCAGGATTTCAGGAGCCCTTTCAGACAGGACTAATAGATTTGTTTCGGGTATATGCAGATATCTTTGCATGGCTGCCCAATGACATGTCAGGGATTGATGAGTTATTGTTATGCATAAGTTGATTGTGAACCCTGCCAGGAAATTTGTCCTGTAGAAGAAAATAATCTTTGCCCCGGAGCGACAAAAGATTATTGATGATGAGGTGGCCAAACTGCTAGCGGTCGATTTCATTTTTGAATTTGATTATCCTGAATGGCTAGAGAATGTTATGCTTGTTCGAAAGTAGAATGGGAAATGGAAAATATGTATCGATTATACGGATTTGAACAATGGATGTCCGAAGGACTTCTATCCGCTCCCATACATCGACCAATTGATTGATGCTACTTCAGGATATGCTTTATTGAGTTTCATGGATGCCTTTTCGGGATACAATCAAATTTCAATACATAAAGAGGATATTCCAAAAATGGCTTTTATCACGCATCGGGTAATCTATGCCTATAGAAAGATAATGTTCGGGCTGCTGAATGTCAGTGCTACTTACTAGAGAATGATGAACTATGTGTTTCAGAAATAGTTAGGCTGAAGCATGGAAATGTATGTGGATGATATGATCGTCAAGATCTTATCTATTCGGAAGCATTTAGATGACCTAGAAGACTATTTCCAGACCATTCAACATTACAATATTCGACTGAACCCAACAAAGTGCACTTTTGGCCTTAGTTCGGGAAAATTCCTGTAAAATTTGGTAAGCAAGCGTGGAATCGAGGCAAATCAAGAGAAAATTAAGGCAATAATGGATATGAAGTCCCCTCATTCTTTTAAGGATGTATAGAGGTTGACAGGTCGGATCGCAACATTAAATAGGTTCATGTCCAAGTCGACAGAAAGGTGTTTATCGCTTTTTGACACACTGAAGGGGATGAAGAATGAGAAAACATTTTACTGGACTTTGGAGAGTAAGGATACCTTTTAGGAGATCAAAAAGTATTTGTCATTGATATCTCTGCTGATAAAGTTGGTTCCTTCGTAACCCTTATATCTTTATTTGGCGACTAGCTCGTTAGCGGTATGTGCGGTATTGGTTCGAGAGATGGGAGGAAAACATTTCCCTGTCTACTATATTAATCATGCCCTTCGAGATACGAAGACCGGATATCTGAATCTAGAGAAATTTGCTTATGAATTGATAATAACCAGTCGGAAGCTTCAACATTATTTTTAGGGAAGATTGATAATGGTATATACAGATCAGCCTTTGAAGAAGATATTGAACAAACCGGACATATCTAGACGGCTTCCAACTTGGACTATAGAATTGACTTAATTTATTTTGAAATACCATCCTCGAACGACTGTTAAAGGTCAGGCTTTGACCGACTTTGTGGTGAAGTGTTCTTTTTCTGAACCCGACTCGGCTAATCAACTAGAGGTGGTGGGTTCGGTCTCAGACGTTCATCCAGTTTAGACTTCATGGAAACTGTATATGGATGTATCATTAACCTCGGATGTCAGTGGGGCATGGGAAATTTTGACAAGTATAGAGGAATTCAAGGTGGATCAAGCTATTCGCTTAGGGTTCAAGGCGATGAATAATGAAGCAGAGTATGAGGCAATTCTGGCAGGTTTACGGTTGCCTAAGAGTCTTGAGGTTCAGAGGTTGATCATCTTCATTGACTCTCAATTGGTGGTTAAACATATATCAGGGGAGTATTAGGCCCGAGGGGCAACGATGACCAAGTATCTAGCAGAAGTCATCTACTATTTTAGTTCATATGCTTTTCAAGGGGTGGATCATTCGAATAACACTATTACTGATTTTTATCAACATCGGGAAGATTTGGTTCCTAAATGTTTGTTGGTTCTTACCCTTTGTGTTTTGATAGATCAATTTATTCATTTAAAGGGCGAGATTTTAGGAAAATAAGACCGATACGAGTGTCGACTATTGAAAAAGAAAGTTTAATTTTAATTATAATGATTGTGTCGATTTAAATAGAGTCGTCAGTCGGTATAGTTTCAAATGGATGTACCAAATTATTTGAATTTTGAAGGTTTTCGCAATACGACCCAATATGTGACTCCATTTAATTTGGTCCGGAACCCGAGATTTGAGGAATTCGAGGGCTAAATTAAGTGCAGGGAAGGTGCTAGGCACCCCTCGAATTAAGTGAAAACACGGCTACCGCATCTTATTGATTTCCTAAGCATGAAGTGTGTGTGTGTGTTTTGACTTGTGGGAAGTGTTTTAATTTTAAGAGTTGCTCTAAGCCTTGTTTTAATTTGTTAGATACGTTTCTTTGAAAGTAGTGTTGTACCTCTTTGAACCTATGTACGAAAGATTTGATTTAGTGAAAAGTTCATTTTAGATAAAATATGTATTGAAATGATATTTTGGAAAACATAGTTTTTAAATCCTTCGCCAAAATAGGAATCAAGGTCCTTTGATACTTCCAGTTATTAAACTTAGATTTGTCTAACCCCGAAGCGCTTTATTATTTTATAAAAGCTCTTTACTATTTTTGATTGAAAATTGTTTTGGTGATAATACATGTAAGAAAGCATCAAAAATGGTAGGGTCATCTCCGGGCATGAAAATTATCTCGATGGACCTGAGCACCCAAAATCATAATTTTCATTATCACAGGGCCTTAAATTCGATCTTTTGGGACAAAACTCTCTAATTCATTTTAAGGCCCAATATTACATATACAATTGTTGGCTCTATACTTTTTTGTTTTATTTTGATGATAACAATAATTAGTAAATAAATTAATTAAAAGGGTAGAATCCTCTCCGTAGGATTTTTTTATTATAATTGTTTTAATTATTTTATTTACTTTGACCAAAAATATTTTCTAAATCTTATTTAATTGATTTTCTTGATCTTGATTTTTTTAAAGTGTTAAAACAAATGGGTCACTTATATTGGGACAATGCTTGCTATTGTGCTGGAAATGAATTGAGACATGCATTTTGGGACAAAAATCATATGTTGATTATCAAATGCTTGTCTGACCGAATTTGGAAAGAAGATGGAGATTTTAATTATATCATTTTTTACATATGGGCATTTTCTATTTTTTTTTAAAGATTTCAAAAAAATAATATTTTAAGTTATTTTAAAATTGGACAAAATTATTTTATTGCTTATATATATATATATATATATATATATATATATATATATATATATATACACACACACACACACACATCAAGACATTTACTATAAATATATAGTAAATGTGCACATTTACTATATATTTTATTGCTTATATATATATACACACACTACACATTTACTATATATATATATATATATATATTAAATAATCAACAGCTGGCTGTTCCTTTCTCTTTTGTTTCCTTGACCGAATTAATGAGTGGAACATTTAATGCTAAGTTGTCTAAATAAAGCCCGGGCGGAAGTGTGATTTTTTTAGTTTGCAATCTGCGTGTTTTATTTTTCATCCGAACCGTTGATTTCAAAAATAAACAATCCCAGCCATTAATTTCAAATCAGATTTTGAAAATTTCATTTTGCCCTCAACCTCAAAAATCTATAAATAGGAGGCCTTTCTTTTATTTTATTTTGCCAATTCACTTAAAAAGAAAAGCTTATTTCTCTCATATATACCCTCTCTCTCTCTCCTATAGATATACGAATATAAATTGTTATACACAATTTTATATATCTTTATTTCATCTATTTATCAAATAAAAGGATATTTGGGCGCCGCAAGGCTACGGAGATACACCTCTACGGAGAGGAATTCAAACTGTACGATTTCTTATAGTCTTCACTAGCCTTTTATTGATATTATTTATATAAATATCTTAAAATAGATATGACACTTGATAGCTCAAAACAACACTGAGATATTCCTCCAAAAAGAGGAATCATCCGAACCGGATTTGAGAATCGTAGTGATCTATTGAAAATAATTATATAAATATCAATTGTGAAAATATAAATTTTCTCGTACTTAGACGCCACAAGGCTACAGAGATATTCCTCTAAAGTGAGAGAATCGAACCGTACGATTCCTTATAGTACTAAGTGACTTTATAATTTATACAATCACATAATAGATAAAATATTGTTATATATTATCTGAGTTAAACAAATATATTTGTTATATCAAGTATTGCTTAACTGATTTATTTATTATTCATAAAATACTTGTTGCATAATATAAAAGTTATTTAAACTTTTATTTCACAAACTTAAGTGAATATATCTGCTTAAATATATAGAAGCATATTTGATTCAAAGCTTAAAACAACTTATTTGCTTACTTAGAAGCATTTTCACTCTAAAATTTGTTTAAACTTAATGTGACTTTTCTTTACTCCTTAAAGAATAATTCTTTATAAATTTGCATTAAATTATATATCTGCTTAAACAGAAGCATTTTTGAGCTAAAGCTAAAATTGACTTATTTGCTTATTCAAGAAGCATTTTTCACACAAAATATAAAAGTTATTTAAACTTTTATAACAGAGCATAATTTTCTTATTTGCTTACACAGAAGCTTTATTTGATCTAAGCACAAATTATTATCTGCTTACAAAGAAGCATATTTTACCAAGTATAAAATTCTTTGAACTTTTATAAATATATTTTCTCTTTAATTCTTATATTCTTATTTGAGAAGCATCAATCTGTACTAAATTCTTATATGCTTATTTGAAAAGTATCAATCTGTACTAAATTCTTATCTGCTTATTTGAGAAGCACATCGTTGTAAAATCATTTATAAAAAGAGAAAAGGTCAGAGTTAGTTTATTTTATGTACCTGTGAAAAAGACGAGTAATTCTTCGACCAAGACTAGAGTCTTAGAGAGGTCAGCGGAAAGTTGGGTCTCTAGTATACTTATGAGGTGAGGAAGAGGTTGTTGTTTCAAGACCAGATCATAGAATAGAACTGAACTCAAAAGAAGTACAACTAAGCTTGAGGAGGGAGCGGGAGCTTGTTGTCCAAGATAGATTAGTTGGGAATGGTTGGAAGTTTGTCTATAAAACTTTGTAAAGGCTTCTCCGCCTGTTGAAGGAGTATTTATTACTGATAGTAATAGGATCTCAAGTCCTGGAGAGGAGCTTGAGACTGGACGTAGAAGCATACCCATGATGTATGTTGTGAACCAGACAAATCTCTGTGCATTATTTGATTGAATTTTTTTACTGTCTTGCATATTAATTTCTAACACTGCAAATTAATTATCCAAAAATTCAAAAAGGCCTAAGATAATTTTTTTTATCTGTAATAATCTATTCAACCCCCCTTCTAGATTATTATTGGACTTTCAACAATGATTTGCACGGTTTGGAATTACATTATAAACCAAAAAGTCAATTATGGGAATCTAGTCGAGATTCGATCAATGGATCTCAACCTCAGGATTCCTAGGCTCACATTATTATGCATGTAATCGGAATTTAAAACTTGAAAATATATACAAATGTATCCTAAATCTGTTATTAGGTGATTCATTGATTGAAATCCCTATCTTGGATATTTAGGACCTCCTAACCACTAAATCCAGATCTAGGGCTCTGCGGAGTAATAAAAATCAATTTAAAGCATTAAAATTAACTAGATCTATCCCATATCTAAGTCGATCTAGCATGGAGGTTCGAGCTTTGAAGCTCATGAACCGATTAAGGGGCTAGATCCGGCTAGATCATGGTAGATTTAGCAACAAGACTTGATTTCTAGCTAAATATGTATAAATTAATAAGTGAAATAGATAGTTCTATCAGCCAACGCGCAATATATGTACAAAATAACAAGTCTAGATATATATATATATATATATATATATATATATATATATATAAACACTACATTGAAATAAATCTGATAGATTGAACTATATTTACAACAAAATGTACAAAGATTCGCTTTTCACCTTGGGGAACGCAGAAACAAGCTTTTTTTGGCTTGGATTTGAGTTATCCGACTCTAGGTACACAAGCTTTACAAGATATGGGAGGGATTTAACACAAATATAATGATTTAGTGTAACAATCTAGCCTTTCTCTCTCTAGATTCGAATTTTCTCTCTCTTTCTTCTTTTTTTTCAAATGAGATGCTTATAGAACCCGGGTCTAGTCGAAGGTACATCTGTGGCTAGCCGTAAGTACACCTATGCCTAGGCACAGTGGGTCCCACTGCCACAAAGTTTGGTCCTTTGTTCGTCCGTTCGGGAAAGTTGAGCTATGTACCCAAATATCCTAGAAAGCTGCTTCCGATTGTTGCGCAATGAAGTCGAGTCTGACTGATTCTGAATATGGGAAAATGAAGCAAGTATTTGAAAGGTATCTTTCAGTTTCAGGTGGTGGTCAGTTGGATCGTCTTCGACAGTCTGCAGCTCAGGCGTCGCTGCGGTGGCTTTTTATGGCTTTATCCTTAGCTCTGTGATCTTCATTCGGACCACATGGTGTTTGGGGTGTCTTTACACTTTAATTTCCCTCGGGTTTGTCTCCGGGGTGAACTTTTGCCTTCTCTTTTTCCTCGAGGTTTTCTTCGAAGTGAAATTACATTTTTACTCTCCTACAAGGTTAGTCGAAGGAAAGCAAAATTTCGGTTGTCTACACCGATGCTTTTGTCCAAATTGGCTACTACAAAGGCGAATTATTTTTGTGATTCGATTTACTTGGAGGTTTTGGTTGCCTCAAGTGTTCAGAGGTTAGAAGTGATGGTGGTGGAGCAATCGGATTGTTGGCTTACATCTTACATAGACTATCTTGTAGATGGCGTGCTACCTTCGAATCGAATGCTCGCAAAGAATATAAAATACAAGAGTTTAAACTTCGAACTTATTAATGGGGATCTTTATCGACATGCACTCTCTTCACCCTTGCTGAAGTGTTTGGTTCTATCAGAGGCTGAGTACATACTTCGGGAAGTTCGTAAAGGAATCTGTGGGGATCACATGGGAGCTAAGGCGTTGGCATATAAGGTGCTTCAAAAGGTTATTATTGGTCCAAGATCTTTCAGGAAGCTAAGGAGTATGTACAGAAGTGTCCCAAATGTCAGCTGAATAGTCATATTCCTCATCAGCCGCCCGAAGAGTTGTTCTTTGTCATGTCCCCGATCCCGTTCGCAGTTTGGAGGATTAATATCTTGGGTCCATTACCGAAGAAAAAAGGGAAAGTCAGTTTCGTGGTAGTGGCTATTGATTACATGACTAAATGAGTAGAGGCCAAACCGCTTCAG
Organism: Panax ginseng; assembly: GCA_020205605.1. Lineage (NCBI taxonomy): Eukaryota > Viridiplantae > Streptophyta > Magnoliopsida > Apiales > Araliaceae > Panax > Panax ginseng. The sequence continues at coordinate 42,114,349 of CM035130.1, read as the reverse complement.
ACAATCATGGAGCAAGAGTGTTTGAAGTTTCTAAAAGAGTTTGTGGTTTTTTGATTTGGAATTCCTATGGCTCTGGTGTTGAACAATGGTAGACAGTTTGTGGGTTCCAAGTTTGAAAAATTCCTGAAGGAATTTGGTATTCAGCATCGGAAGACTTCGGTTGCTCATCCTAAGTCAAATGACCAGGTACAAGTCACTAACCGGACTCTACTTAATGAAATAAAGAAAAGATTGGATGAAGCTAAAGGAAGGTGGTCGGAGGAGTTATTGAGTGTTTTATGGGCGTATCGGACTTGATGGACTCCACTGCACGCTTGCGTGAGGTGGTCGTCGCCCGAATCGTTTTGAGCAAAGTTGTAAGGTGGAATGCTCACGGCACCTCAACCCAACGTTTATATTGAGATGAGAACCTTGGTACAATCGATCGCACAATGAAATCTGTGTTGAATGAAACACCAATTAACGACACCTAAACCCCTTCTTTATATTGAAACATGAATCTCAGTACAATCGACGATTGAGGCGGTAGAAGACGCCACACACAAATATGTATTGTTGTATGATAAGTTAAATTGAATCTCAAAGAATAAACTAAGAAATTATTTAGGAATTCTTCAAAGAACCAAAAGTAGAGAATAATCTCACAAGTAAAATAAATCTGAATAATATATTGAATAATTAATTGAGTGATGAATTACACTCATGTATCTTATTTATACTAATAACAATAACTCTAATTCCATAAGGAATAAGAAATCTAAAAGGAATGTAAAACCCTAGCTTACAAATCCACATGGAAATTAAATCTTATCTAATATAACTCTTAGATACATTAGAAATCTAAAATATACTGAAAATAGCTAATTTAGGAAGTAAATCAGTGTCCCAAATCTGTCAAAATGTTGCCTCCTTTTTAGTCTTAATGTGAGACCCTAAATTTTATGAATAAAGATTTAAATTTTTCAAAATATTTTTTTGAATATTATGGTGTGGATTTGATATAATGTTATAGTTGTGGGTAATATTTATAAATTTTGCAAAGTATGCAAGTTGTTATATAATATTTGATTGAACGAGGAATATTCTTTTTGTCGGGGAATATCCGATTTATTTATTACACAATCATTAGTGGACCCCACAATGTAAGTATTGTCGTAGTTAAAACGATGTAATTATCTTTTTATAAAAATAACTATGAAAGTGTTACCGTTAGAACTGTTGAACTACCCTAAGTAGTAAAAGTAAAATAATACGCGTGGTTGCATAGTAGCAATACCTGTATTGATTATTGATGCTTACGTAAGAAGTCACCGGTTATACTCAATTATTGCTACGAAGAATTCACGATCACATCTCTCATATTATTGATTCAATTATTGTCACAAAGATCATCATCGTATAATATGTTATATTATTAAATCAATAATTGAGATGACAAAGTTATTCATATTATTATTTACAATATTAACAATGTCTAGAAGTTCATAAGGAGAGGTTTGGTCACCTAATTGCGCTACCAATAAGGAGAAATCTTTATCTGAAAGCCCCTCTTTCTCGGGAACGATCCGTTGTTAAATATTGTGAATTATAATATTAATGATGAATAAGTTCGTGTTGATTAAAGATGAAATTGATAGTTCCATTGTGTGGGAATTATTAGTGTTAGTGAAAATCGACATTTATTTCGATAATAATTGATGTCCGGAGGTTATATTGACCAATCGTGTAATTAACTTGGATAAATGAGCAATTAATTGCTATTGATTCACATGATTATAACTATTTGTTCACATGTGTGTACTATTGATTCACATTCATTTACTATTAGGGGAGTTGGTGCAAGATTGATAATACTTGTATGACTAAGTTAAAAATGGAGGTATAGATGAAAGTACTATACTGTAATTAGTATTTCCACATGTCTAGAACTATTGATTCACATGATTTACTATTAGGGGAGATGGTGCAAGTTTGATAATACTTGTAGGACTAAATTAAAAATGAAGAAAAAGAGGAAGGTATTATATTGTACTATTTCGAGCCCCAAAATGTGCAATTATTGAAACTATATTTTTTTATAAATAGAAGCTCATTTTTCCTTCATTTCTCACCAATTCACTAAAACTATAGAGCAATTATTATAGAGAGAAATTATAGAGAGAAAGAAGAAGAGAAGTCTGCTACCTCACTATTCCAAAGATCCATCTTTCTTTTGAGGTAAGGGTATTATTCTTTCGTATTCATGAAGAGAGTTATTTTCTTTCAATACTCATAAGGGTTGTTATTCCATTCGTTATTATTATGTTGGAATAAACATCTATGCAATCTGGGATACATGGTGAAATTCTTTTGTTATTACATTCTTTATTATTCTCGTTGGAATAACTTTGTATGTAAGCGGTCTTCGCATGCACGGTGAATTCTCGTTGTTATTCCATACTTTATTATTTCATTGAATATCTCGTCTGCACGGATTACGCCGACTGGTTCCATTCTTTTTATTATTCATTGGAATAACCTATCTCATGCGGTCTATCGCATGCCCGGTGAATTCTCGTTGTTTTTCCATTCTTTATTATTCGTTGGAATATCCCGTCATGCGGATTACGCATGACCGGTTCCATTCTTTATTATTCGTTGGAATATCCTCATCTATATGGATTACGCATGACCGGTTCCATTCTTTTATTATTCATTGGAATAACTTTTCTCATGCGATCTATCGCATGCTCGGTGAATTCTTTTGTTATTCCATTCTTTATTATTTCATTGGAATAACTCGTCTATGTGGATTACCGCATGCATGGTGAATGATCCTTCGTATTCATTCTTTATTAAATTGTGGAAATAATCTGTCTATGTGGATTACCGCATGGCGGGTGAAAATCCATTTGCAGTTTCGTATATTCTATTATACTCGTATGAGATATCATTCCTTTTGCACTCGTCATGGAATATCATTTTCTTTGGTATTTTTCTTTTACGAGTTACTATTCATGTGTTACTATTCACCCGATTACTATTCACTCTAGTATTATTCACTCGGGTATTCGGGGCACTTTTCGTGCCAGAGTACTATTCATGAGTTACTATTCACCTGATTACTATTCACTCTAGTATTATTCACTCGGGTATTAGGGGCACTTTTCGTGCCGGAGTACTATTCACGAGTTACTATTCACGGGTTACTATTCATCCGATTACTATTCACTCTAGTATCATTCACTCAGGTATTCGGGATATTTTTCGTGTCGGGGTACTATTCACAGGGTACTATTCCCGAAGTACTATTCACGGGGTACTATTCACCCGAAAAATATATTTCTTTTCTGTCCAAATTATTTTTGGAACATGAATATTATTCTTGAATTTTACTCTACAAAGCAGTATCATGTTGACAATTTGGACGTTATTGATTTCTGGAAAAATTAAATTATAAATCTTTAAAATTTATCCTTGAACTTGTTTTATTGAATTATTATGTCATTATCATCATCCTCATGCTTATATTGTGATGAAAGTCATCTTTGTCTTTATGTATAGATGGACTTGGTATGATTATGACTGTGGATTATTCTTTGTATAATCATGGATCAGTAATGTGACGTAATGATGTGGTGAAAGTCCTCATTGGCTGTAGTTTATTGATGGACGATTTGTTGGTATGATTATGACCGAGATTATTCTAAGATAATCATGACCATTGATGATTACATGAATATCCTTGGGCCGTGGTGCGAGGATGATTCGATTTTGTTTATTAAGTTGAGTCTCAAATGATAAAGTTGATGAAAACTTTTTAAATCATAGAAGATAGTAGATTTTATGCTCTACTTGTCTCTTCTAATGGATTGCTTATTTCACCGCAATTGTTGATCTAAAACTTGTTGTCTATTGTATTCTATATCGCTTGTTATACTATTGAAGGCTAAGGATAATTTATTCTGCATTATCTTTGTCATAATATTTCTTACTAGGCTAGTTGAGCTCACCCTTTCTTTCATTGTTCTCTTCAGGAAATGAGAATATAGCTGGGGACGAGTCGGGAAATGGAGTGATGGTCCAGGATAAGTGGCTTTAGTAGTCATCACTATTCTGTGAAATAGTGTGACAATAAATGTAATGAGGACTCCACTGAGTGTGGATATTGTCTAGATGACAATATTCTTATTAAAACTCTTAGATTATGTTTTGTCGTATTTTACACGCATCGTTGTATAATTAAGTTGTATTTGAATTTTGTACCATGTATTTCGACTCAAGATGGGTGATGTATACCTATTTTGGGGGCGCCACAGGTTGGTATCAAAGCTTAGGATATGATCCCTAGCCGAGATGTGAGACAAGAACTAGGAGGAGAGACGGGAATTCCTTCGCTAAGTATGACCTACCTAAGTTTATTTGGTATTTAATTGGTTGGTCGAGTATAGGGATAATATGTGATATGTTAATTAACCCTTGTTTTGTGACAGTGTTTGAAAATGACATCTGAAAATGTCGAGATAAGCAATGAAGCACATGAAACCGTTGAGTCACCAACGATCAATACCCAGGATAATGTGCAATAGGAAGACAATAATCCTCAGGTAAACAATAACACCGATCAGATGATGAATGATGAGAAATTCAGAGGCTTTATGCAATTCATGCAACATCAGGCGAGAGAGTCTCCTGTTCAAAATGCAGGTGGAAACACTGGCAACTCTCGGGTGGTCACCGCTAAGCAGTTCAAGGAGTTGGGACCACCGGAGTTTTTGGGAAAGCCAGAACCACTTAAGGCAAAGACGTGGTTAAAGCAGATCACCATGATATTTGATGTCTTGGGATGCTCCGAGGAGCAAAAGGTTCCCTTTGCCACCTTTGTGTTGCGTGAAGAGGCGGATTACTGGTGGGAATCAGAAACGCACTCCACCGACGACTCAAGATGTCTTGGGAAAAGTTCCAAGAGCTGTTCAACGACAAGTACTTTCCCGAAAGTATTCGTCACATGAAGGAGGTGGAATTCATCAAGTTGGAGCAAAAAAATATGACCGTGTCGCAATACGAGGCTAAATTTACGGAGTTATCCCGGTTTGCATCCCATTTGGTCGATAATGAGGAGCGAATGACGTGAATATTTCTAAGAGGTTTGAAACCCAAAATACGTCAATACCTCATTTCTCACAAACTTTGTTTATATTCAGATGTTGTGAATAGGGCTCAGTTATTGGAGCACGATAATGAGTCAGCACAACCAAAATACAACGACCAACAACACGATAATAATCGTATCAAAGGGCAATGGCCATCGGAAAAATGATAACCATCGGGGAAATTATCATGCTAAGAATGGTAACCACTTGGTGGTAATCATGGCCAAGATAATAGGAGTGGAATTTCAAGAAGAGAAGGTTCAACAACGATGGAAAGACAGCAAAAGACCAACACCGTTTTCAAGGAAGGAGAACGACCACCAATTGTATGCTTTAAATGCGAAGGGAGGACATATCACCAAACTGCATGTGATGCGTATCCAAATCTGTTAAAATTGTGGAAAAGGTCACCTAGCCTGATTTTGTCATGCACCAAAGTCAAGTCCAGCTGGGACGGTGGCACCAATGGCGGATACGGACAAAACAAAGTCGGTGGTTTCAGGAAGAGCGTTTTTCGTGACTTCTCAAAAGCGAGTGACCCGAACGGTTAGCACGGAGGTTAGTTAATTATAAATTCTTGCGAAGTCTATACCTTATTAGATACCGGTTCTACCCATTCTTTTATCTCTCTTGCTTGCGCTCAACGTTTAAATTTGACCCCAGAGAAGTTAGACTTTGACTTATTGGTTGAAACTTTGTTAGTAGAAACCTTCGTTACCTCCACTGTTTATAAATCTTGTTGATTCAAATCGACACTTTCATGTTACCTGTCGATCTTATCTCTTTGAAAATACTTGCCTTTGATGCGATTTTAGGAATCGATTGGTTAACTACTCATCATGCTTTTCGTAAGGTTGTTAGCTTCCATATTCCTAACCAACCTGTTATGCGAATTCAAGCAACCAAACCACTAAAGTTAATCACTGTCATAACAAGCCATAAGTAAAGAGCCCCGAGCCTTTCGCTGGTGACTTCCTTGTGTAGAATGCACCGAAGCCAGACTTTCTGTAGGGGAAGTCGTGAATAACGGTGGCAAGTTGATAGGTATCAATGTGACGTGCTATCCAAGTCTTGGGATGAGAGTCACATTTTTGAATGATATTTCTATTGTTAATAAATTTCCTGACGTATTCTTGAAGACTTCCTAGCCTACCCCAGAGCGTGAAATCGAATTTTGTATTGACCCCTATACAAAACCCATTTCTAAAACCCTTAAATATTTCTTCAACCAAAACGAACATATAATGCGCCAAAGACGTTGACTCGAGCTGTTGAAAATTACGACTACACCATTCAATATCATCGTGGAAGAGCGAACGTGGTAACTGACGCATTGAGTAGAAGATCATATGTGTTTACGAGTGCGATGTTGTTAACACAAAAACCAATTTCGTATAACTTACAAATGATGAAGATAGAGTTAAAGACTCTAGGGACCCACGTGAAGATAACGTGAAGATAACGAATATACGATTAGAATCGACTTTAATCGATAAAGTTAAAGCCGCTCAAACTACACACCTGGAGCTGATGAATATGAAGAAGAAGGTTCAAGAGGGCGTTATTCTAGAAGCAAGAGTCGATGAAGAGAAGAAATCTCAACCCTCGATTGAATTTGCCCATTTAAAATCTTCGATCGAGTAGGAACTATGGCCTATAGACTCGTTTTACCGCCAAGTATGTCTCGTGTTCATAACGTTTTTTTTTCGTATCGATATCACATAAATATGTGGACGACCCGAACCACATTATTGAATTAGAACTAGACGAGATAGCAGAAGATTTAACGTATGAGGAGATACATGTTAAAATCTTGGATAAGAAGGATCATATTCGACACTCAAAGGTTATGCCTCAAAAGTTAGAATCTGAAATGAAAACGAGGTATCCTCACCTCTTCGGCATACCAGGTACGTACGTAAATTTTGAGGGCAAAATTTCATAAGTAGGGGAGATTGTGAGACCGCAAATTTTATGAATAAAGATTTAAATTTCTCGAAATATTTTTTTGAATATTATGGTGTGGATTTGATATAATATTATAGTTGTGGGTAATATTTATAAATTTTGCAAAGTATGCAAGTTGTTATATAATATTAGATTGGTCGGGAAATATTCTTTTTATCGGGGAATATCCATACGACGGCACAATCATTGGTGGACCCCACAATGGAAGTATTGTCGTAGTTAGAAAAACTATGTAATTATCTTTTTAAAAAAATAACCAAAAAAGTGTTATCATTAAACCGTTAAACTACCCTAGTAGTAAAAGTATAATAATACGCTGTGGTTGCATAAGAATACACCAAGATTGATTATTGATGCTTGCATAAGAAGTCACTTAGTTATACTCAATTATTGCTACAAAGAATTGTTGATCATATCTCTCATATTATTGATTCAATTATTGTCACAATATCATCTCAGATAATATGTTATATTATTAAATCAATAATTGAGACGACAAAGTTATTCATATTATTATTTGAAATATTCACAATGTCTAGAAGTTCTGTCAAGGAGAGGTTTGGTCACCTAATTGCGCGTCAATAAGGAGAAATCCTTATCGAAAAATATCCATCTTTCCTGGGAACGATCTGGTTGTTAAATATTATGAATTATAATATTAATGATGAATAAGTTCGTGTTGATTAAAGATGAAATTAATAGTTCCATTGTGTGGAAATTATTAGTGTTAGTGAAAATCGACATTTATTTCGATAATAATTGATGTCTGGAGGTTATATTGACCAATCAGGTAATTAATTGGATAAATGAGCAATTAATTGCTATTGATTTACATGATTATAACTATTTGTTCACATGTGTGTACTATTGATTCACATTTATTTACTATTAGGGGAGTTGGTGCAAGATTGATAATACTTGCATGACTAAGTTAAAAATGGAGGTATAGATGGAGGTACTATACTGTAATTCGTATTTTCACATGTCTAGAACTATTGATTCACATGATTTACTATTGATTCACATGATTTACTATTAGGGGAGATGGTACAAGTTTGATAATACTTGCTGGACTAAATTAAAAATGAAGAAAAAGAGGAAGGTATTATACTATAATATTTCGAGCCCAAAATGTGCAATTATTGAAATTATATTTTCCTATAAATAGAAGCTCATTCTTCCTTCATTTCTCACCAATTCACTAAAGCTATAGAGCAATTATTATAGAGAAATTATAGAGAGAAAGAAGAAGAGAAGTCTGCTACCTCACTATTCCAGTATCCAGTCTTCTTTTGAGGTAAGGGATATTATTCTTTCGTATTCATGAGGAGAGTTATTTTCTTTCAATACTCATAAGGGTTGTTATTCCATTCGTTATTATTATGTTGGAATAACCTATCTATGCGAAGTACCACATACATGGTGAAATTCTTCTGTTATTCCATTCTTTATTATTCTGTTAGAATAACCTATATCGCATGATCTATCGCGTACGGTGAATTTCGTTGTTATTCCATACTTTATTATTCATTTGGAATATCCCGTTCGTTGATTACGCATGACCTAGTTCCATTCTTTATTATTCTCGTTGGAATAACTCGTCATGCGTGCGATCTATCGCATGCATGGTGATCTGTTGTTATTCCATTCTTTATTATTACATTGAATATATCGTCTGCGTGCGGATTACGTATGACTGGTTCCATTCTTTATTATTCATTTGAATAACTTCGTCTGTCATGGTCTATCGCATGCTTGGTGAATTCTTCTGTTATTCCATTCTTTATTATTCTGTTGGAATAACCTGTCTATGTGGATTACCGCATGCATGGTGAATGATCCTTCGTATTCATGCTTTATTAAATTGTGGAAATGATCTGTCTACGTGGATTACCGCATGGCGGGTGAAAATTGTTTCCCTTTTGAATTAGGGTTTTTATTTAGTCCTCAAGTATTAAGTTTTCTATTTAAGCATTGTAATACTTCGTTATTTGGGAGATTATTGAAAATGTTGATTTGAGATTAAAATTGTGTTTTTTTGTGTGTATTTCTTTACCGATTCTCTGTAGAGATAAGTACTCTTATTCCTTCTTCCTATCCTATCGTACATCATTGCACCAATTTTGATGGAATGAAATGACTTATTCTTATAGAATGAAAAAAAACTATGTTTAGTTATTTTTTTGAAATTGAATGAAATCATTTTTATTCTAATTAAATTTGTAAATTTTATTCCTTGGAGGAGAAAGTTATGAAATAACTCATTCCACTCAAGACTGAAATGAATCATTTCAATCTCTTTTTCATTCTCTTCTTTATATTATTTATTCACATATGTCATTCCTCCAATGCCATCATAACTTAATATATACCTATAAAAACAATTCATTCATTAAAAATATTATATCATTTTATCATCTCAATAAAGTAGTTTACTCAATCCTCTCTTTCTCATGTCATATATTTATTTGTCATTGACAATGGCAATGGCAATGACATAGCTTATAACCTTTCAGGATATGCTAGAATCAAATAAAAAAGTGATCTTTACAAGTTTTACTTAGTTTGAGTAATTATCTGGCTCTTTCCTTGCAAGTTTTCAAGGCCATTACGTAGCACAATCAAACAAGGAACTTACTTCCAAGATTTTATGTAACAATATCATATGTGAGTTTGTTATATGGGGACTGATCCCATATCAGTAGTATAAAATATCATTGTGAGATTAATATAAATTTGAATAGATAGTTTTTAAGATAGCTTTTCAAGAAAAATTGGGGTTTGAGCATATGTCGTAATATGTGGTATCAGAGCAGACGATCCGTAGACTATCGACTAAGCAGAATGGGTTATTTAGAGCAGACGATCCTTAGACTACCGACTAAACAGAAAGAGTTATCTAGAGGCCATATTAAAATACAAACGATTCGTAAAGGGTTATCTGGAGGTTATATTAAAATACTGATATGCAAAAAGTATTGGGTCAGTGTCCTTAAAGTGAAGTCTTCGTGGACGTCGGTAAGGAAGGGTGGCCGCTAAGCGAAAAGGGCTATCTAGAGGGCAGATTAAAATACTGATAAGTGTCGCTAAAGTGAAGTTGTCGTGGACGTTGTAAGGAAAGTAAGAAAATGTGGTGGAATGTGCAGAAAGGGTTATCCAGAAGCCAGATTAAAATACTGATATGTGCAAAAAGCATTGGGTTAGTGTCGTTAAAATGAAGTTGTCATGGACGTCGATAAGGAAGCGTGGCCGCTAAACGACAAAAGGCTATCTAGTGGTCAGATTAAAATACTGATACGTGTCACTAAGGTGAAGTCGTTGTGGACGTCGTAAGAAAAGTAAGGAAGCATGGCGGGATGCTACAAATTAAAATACTGATGTGCAAAGAGCATTGGATTAGTGTCATTAAGTATCGTTAAAGTAAAGTCGCGTGGACGGCGTGGCCGCTAAGCAAAAAGAGTTATCTAGAGGCTAGATTAAAATACTGATAAATATCACTAAAGTGAAGTCGTCGTGGACGTCGTAAGAAAAGTAAGGAAGCAAAGTAAGGAAGTGTGGTGGAATGTTATATGGCAGATCTCATATCAGTAGTATGTGATATCAATCTAGGTTATTCTTGGATTGCTAGCTTTTTAAGCTAGTTTTTATACTCTTAACGTTTTATTTTATTTTATTTTCAATTTTCCCTCCAAAAGGTCTTTTTATGATAATAATATTATAAGATGAAATAATATTCTCGAGTTTGTCATTTTAATTTCACTATTATATAACCACTACTAAATTAACAACCTAATTTTTTTAAGGTAAATTTAAAACAAAAAAAAAGATAAATTATTAAAACTTGCGAATTCTGCATGTGAGATTTTTTTGTAAGATGGAAAGAGTTCGTTTTTTAAGGCATATAAGATGAGATAGGAAAACAACACATTTTCTCGTACATTTTTACTGCATATATTTTTTACATGATCCTTTACATATGAGAGTAATGTGAGTCCCCATCTGAGAGGAGTATGTATGAATCAAAATACCCATAAACATTTTTACGTGAAGTAAGAGGAGAATGTTCATTTTTATAGAAAGATCAAAATACAGTTGTGATAATACCAATTTCCTATACAAAATAGTGAAGTAATTGACCATATATGGCTGTAAAGCAATCGCTGAACCCCTGACCATGTCCAGTCTCACTACCTTAACACGAAACTCTTTCTACTCCTTCAGTGGTTTTAATGCCCTATTTGTCCTTTAACTTAGAATTCAATATAACACCATACAAAAAAAAACAATTTATCAAATGACAAATATTTTTTATTATTCATTCCACAGACCCAAATTGTCCCTCACCTTGATATATCATAGTTTAAGAAAAAGAAGTACGATTAAGATCCAAAAACATTTTAAAATTTTCAAATGTGTAACGGAATGACTAAATTTGGGATATCCCAAACTGGTATAAGGATCAGTTAAATTAGACTCGAGTACATAATCCGCCTTTGAAGTGATATGCCAATAACAAATCATCATAAACTCTTGTTTGTTCAAACTTAGTAATTTAAGTATGGGACTATGGGAGTGCAAACACAAAATTAAGTATCTCAGATATTCATATAAGAAAGCAAAATTTTCAAAATTAAATTAATATTTCAGCGGGAATAACACAAGGAACTCTAAATTAAAAATTCCGGAGAAAAGTACACATAATTACTCAGCAAAGATGGTAGGTCTTCCTAACAACATTTCTTTCAATGGAAGAAATTACCATAATATTCAAACCAGCTGTTCAATGATCTTGGATATGGCTGAGTAGCTTCCAAAAGCTGCTGAGATGGTGCCTACTGTAATAATCAATACACAAAGAAATCCCTAGCAACAGATAATAAAGAAAATGTTAGAAAAGGTAAAAAAAAAAATAGTGAGCTGCAAATACACAAATGTTAACATAAATAAGGGTAAAGAGATTGTTTAAAAAGGTCCATTTTCAATACTTTTTGCCTTCTTATAAATAAATGGAATCTCAGTGATACGAAAAATGCTTTTCCCTTTCCTTTTCAACATATAAAGTATATCATTTGTTTTTCCAGCATGTTAGAGTAGTAATATCATATTAAGTTCTGCTTAAAATTATCCCTCTTCTTCCTACCACTCCTTCAAGTTGTTATTTCTCTTTTTTATAATTGTTGTTATTATTATTAGAGATAATCGCTTAGTTAGTGCCCAAATTATAGTTTCTTCTAACGTTTGGTCCCCTATATATTCTCGTGTATTTCATCGTCAAAATTTATATTTTCTACAACCTCAGTTCAGTCTCCTAAAAACAGAGCAATTACAGGGGACAAATATAGTTTGAGTACTAAACGTGGAAAGCAACTATAGTTTGGGACCAAGTGTGAAAACAACTATATTTGGCACAAAGGTGAAAACAATATATAGCTTGAGGACAAAATACGCAAAAAAAATAATTGGGGAATTAAACGTGAAAATAGCTACAATATGGGGAATAACGAAGAGGTTATCCCTTATTACTCTAAACATTTATCAGGGCCATATTTTGCCAGACAACCTAGGAGCAAGAGGTCTAATTTAGCAAAGTGACAAATTAGGGCACTTCAAAGTTGTAATTTATTTCAAGTCCGTCCTCGGGTAAAGATTTTCACAAGATATTTTTGTGCGACTCTTAAAGATGGTAGTTGACTACGTGGATGAGAATTAAAAGAGTATATCCTCTCTTCAAAGCCCATTTAGTGGGGGAACAGATATCTGCAGCCTACTAACTCTAAAACAATTTTGTGAATCCAATGTGTGAGTATTGGGAGTGTTGGGGGTAGTAGATATTCAACATACAAGTCATCTATACCACACGTCAATCTGAAGTATTGGCAGTACCTGAAAGCGAGTGACTTTTCCCCTCGAGATGCTCAGGAAGCAAGCACAAGGAAGTATCAATGTCTGGAATGAAAATTTTGATTAACATTTCTACTATAACAATTCTGAGAGGCAAAAGAAATTGGATGTATCAAGGTCTGAAGTAGAAAATTTTGTCAATACTAGTATAAGAGAACTTACTACTAGCATTGTTAGTAAAGATCCAATCAGTGCCATCACCAGACCTGTAAAATGAGAAAGGAATACTCTAGTTTCATATTGAAAGTGTTTGTAAACATTAAGGGAAAGGGATATTCATTATGTGATCTTAAAACATTGTCAATAAATTATAATATGTACATGACTTCCAGATAAACTTCTAGATGGAGCGTTAAAAATATTGATGCAGTAAACAGTGCAAAGACTTTGCACCAAAAAAGAAGTAACCAGTGTGAAGACTTACCGAAAAAGGGGATGCTGAGGCCTACAAGTAAAGTAGACAACACCAATGCTGTTCTAATGAGGATTGAATACATGTGAGATTTGAGATTGTTTGATGGTATCAATTCTTCCAGGCTCATTGCCACGGGAGAGATGGTTAATGCATATGTGCTTCTTATTAAGGAAACAAGATATTTACTTTGTGGCAGTTTTAAGTATGAAGGGCAAAAAAACCTAAAGACTAGAAGAAGTGGGGTTGAATAGTAAAAGTAAAACTTAATGCTGCTGCAATTAGTTACATTTTCCATCCTACAATTTGACCAAATGATGGAAGAGAAACTTAAAATTGAAGTAATTTTCTTTCATTTATATCACATGTTCTGAGTAGAGAAAAGATTACTTCTTAGTAAAATACTAAAAAATTATGTCAGAAAAAGGATATTTGGTTAACGGATTAACCACCTGCAAAAGAATTTTAAACATAATAGACATAAGACAAAACAACTTTGCAAATAAATGTTCAAATCCACAATGATATGCAGAGTTTCAAATTATTGAAAGAACAAATCAGGAGATGACCCATTTTAGGCACCAAACACTAGACTTGTTCATTTGGAGTTTCTCACCCTGGTAATTAATGAATTATAAAGGTAAAGAATTATTTAAATAGGCCTGGTTGTCCAATGACAACCAACATTACTAACTCTTACTACTTTTATTCAGAGTTTGAAGGGGAGAAATGTCCCAAGAGCACAATAGGGAACAAATGCCCATAACCAAGTGAATGAAACTAGACATGTATCACAATTAACTGCTTTTACAAAAGTTTCCTCCCGGCATATCTTGATGGCCCACATGTTAAAGAGAATTCTTCATACCCATATGGGCTGATGAATGGAAAACATGTGAGACACAGGAACAACTTGGAAAACCATTGCAAAACATACACTCTTATTAACAAAAAATTTTCTATTTGTCTTACCGTAGTCCAAAGAGCAATTTTGGAGGCAACCAACTCTTGGGGCATGTTAAGAGTGTATTGTGACTGTGTTGATTCGCCAAACATCAAGTATCCAATTACAGCAACTCCAGCATACAACAATGTACAAATACCAAAACTGCATTTAGAATTAATTTCAATTTTATGTAAAAGAAAAACAAAAAGGAATTCTATACACCCTTTCTTGAGTAATGAAGTCCTTAAATATCAGAATGGTTTATTAAGTTTTCCTGCTCAGATTGAAATGCATGCTCATGGTGCTCAATAGTGCGAGGACCTGCCACCAGGATACTCTCACCTAAAGATTATTCAAATGAATTGAACCTAGTCCAATATATTATTAGTGCAAAAGTTGCAGAACAAGATAACCAAGCATGTTCAAGTTTTTTGTTATTAAAATCAGTTAGAATTTTGACCAAAACATGTAGTTCTTAGTATTTTAGCTAAATAATGAAGCTCTAATTCTTAGGGTTTGATAGCATATTTCGACCGAACTCAACATCATAACATCACCTTGTTAAGAGAACAAGTGGGAACTGGCTCGGTTTATCCATTGATGTATAGATATTTGGAAAGACAGCATGTCCTGAGTAGCAGTAGCCATAGAGACCGAGCGCAACAGGAAGAGTAGAGAGGTTCAGTGTTGTCCCTTTAGATTGAAAGCCAACATTATCCACCAATCCAACCCAAAACAAGCACAGGAACACCAATATCGATGCAATAACTCCCCCAGCTGAAAACAAAGTAAGCAGAAAGTAAGATCTCATCATAATTCTGTTGGAATATACAAGTAGTCAAATATGTTGAAATGCACACTGCACACAAACTAGATACCTAAACCTGTATAAATGCAAATTAAAATTGTTGTACCAAGTCTGAAACCGAGTGGATTTATTTTTTGTCCCATACCCCCACCCCAATCTCAGGCTTTCAGCCATTTAATCTTATAATTTTACATGGCATCTCCTCACCTTTCAGCTAGGCAAGGCCTATAAATAATCTTGTGACACCAATGATCAAGTTGGTGTCCTATGTGTTGTGGTCTGTATATTAAATGTCTGTACATCATATGATCTACACCAGAAACTGGAGTGGGTTGTTTTAAAAAGAACAATGAATTCCTAACAGGACTTGGAAGATTTTTTTTTATTTTTTAATTGATTATTTTCTCAAATTGTAACATTTTACATCTTAAAATAGATACATCCAAAAACAATTAGGGGAGTCATAAAAAAATGACATTTCTTTTTCTGTCTAACAGTTTATGAATACTTCATTGGTTTTGAAGGGATTCTCACCCTTGCTTTCGAATAAAACTAACTAGAAGAAGATAGAGGAATGTTGGTGTGATCTGATCCATTCTTTTGAGATCAAGAACCTGATGACAACAACTTTGCATGTACAATTATTTGATAATATCTCTTTCTTTTCAACAGAAATAAAGTATAGGATTCGCAATACATGGTATAACCTGATTGTTAATGGCATATACAAAAAGCCTGCCAGCAAAAATCACAAAAAATTGTCCTAGCTACCTTTCATTAATGTGATAAAGAATTTTCCCAATGTTATTGGTAAATACAAAGTGTATATAACTATGCAGAATTAGAGTTCAAAATGAAGAAATGGAACATATGAAAACTTCAAAAGATATAGGCTATTCAAGGTTTTTATAGTAATTACCAGAGAGGTAACTTAGAACACTGAGGTCTCGGAGCCAAACCGTAGGAAGAACAGCAAGGGTGGTTATTAATGCAAACAGATGATGTGAATTTATTTCAAAACCTGCCAAACTTAAGTGTGCGTTTGGAAAAAGAGATGATAGATTATCACTCTCCAAAATTATATATTCAATGCAACAAGCCTGCAAGGAGCGAACACGGAGTTCAGCTGTGTAAATAATGAAACTCAAAAAGTAGAAAAAGAAAATATTTACGCATGATATACCCCCATGTGGGAAATTTTGCATCATTAAAAACCCAACAAAATCTTTTTTGAAATCAAAATTAAAATTATATTATCTACAATCCTGCCTAATAATTACAACTGCAGAAAAGCCTAAAAGTTCTTTAAGTTTGGAGAGCCAAATGTCTCCAGCTATAAAAAATGTAAAGGGTGTCCGCCTTATATTCTGAAATGGAATTCATTTCATACCTGTTAATTTTATGAACTTGTCTTTCCACTGCTTTCTATCTCCCAGTTCAGTTTTCATATTATGTGAAGAGAAACTGCCTAATTAAAAGGAAGCCGAAACAGTAATTTTGTTTTTTTCTTTCAAATTAACCATACTTTTATCTGGTTATGACAGTTGTCCAGTTCTGGTCATACCTTTGATCATATACTTTAAATGGAATAATAGATGTTGGATAACAAAAAAATATATATGCAATGAAAAAGTAGCAAGAGAAATTTATATTCTTTAACTTCACCATCAACTGAGCATTTTTTCACACTAGATCCATCTTGACAATTATGCAGAAAAAATGTCCTTGTCCTTCCTGGGTTGACATGTCCAGATGGTCTTTTTTGATGAATTAAACTCTATGTCGTGAGCAACATCCAGCCATGGGCTAAACTACCATAATCTTATTATGGACTTGGGGTCAATTGCCCTGTAAATTTCTGACAAAAAAAATTACTGCGCCTGGTACAAGTTCAAAATTTTTGAGAGATGATATGCAACTGCAACCATACAAGACTTTTCCGCTTACTATCAAAGAGAACACACTATAAGACTTTGCCCCTTATAGTACTATCAAAGAAAAACACATTACTATTGTTCCCACCTTCTTCCACAACTCCTTTATACTAAGGTGAAGAATAATCGAATAGAATTTTTAGTTTATAACAAAATATATCAGCAGTTTAGCCCCCTTGAATACTAATCTAGACTTCGCCACTCCATGAGGCAAAGTCCTAGGCCAAACCCAAGGAGAGCTAGAGGCTTAGAGCCTCTCAGGTCAAAACCCTTCCAGTTATTATCTCTAAATTATCCCAATCTATGGCGAAACTAGTTTTGCGCATAACTTGGGGATAGAGGAGGAGCTGATTTATATATTCTTCCTCCATTCAGACACTTGATAGAATTGTTTGATAATGAAGTGCCAATCATAGCATAGCATTCCTCAAAGATTTTTGATGCTTACATGAGCATAGAGGATAATGTGAATTTACTAAGTGCAAGAACTATCTACTGGAAAACATGCAAATTATAGATGGTTTAGCTGACTAATAAAGACTGCTTCGGAAATATGATGGAATATATTGATGTGTATCACTAATATGTAGTTATCTCAATTCTCAACATGTATACAATAATGTGCAAATATTAACATGAGAGGCAGAGAAATGACTGAAAAGTTCCGCTTATTACCTTCTGACAGATATTCAGTTTCTTCTCGTTCATTTTCTTGTTTATTTATTGTTTGGGTTTGGTTATGAGAGAAGTCAACTTCAAGTGGGTAATTATAGTTAACTTTAATTTCAGATTATGGGCCCAAAATGATTGGCTAATGACTTTACATCAAACCACATGAAATGCACATTTTCCTATATGACACTTACGGTAAAGGTATAGTAAGTATACATGGCCCCAGAATATGTATAAAATCAAAAATCAGTTTGGTAAAAAACAAAGAAGAGAAGAAAAAAGCTCATCTAAGCCAGATTTACTTACATATAACTCCACGTATAAGATTATCTGCAGCCACAGAGAACAACAAACACCAAGAAACAATCAGTAAAATGTCACAATTGCATGACGCTTTAGCTAAAATAAATTGCATTCTGAAATTTAACTAATAAATATGAAAAACAGTTGATTTATTTCTTATGTTAACTATAGCTGTATGAAAACAATTGCAAAGTTTTGTTATAAGTGACGATTACATGACCAACTCACTTGCCATTTTCTAGTTTTACAATTTACTTTATGCGCGTCTTCATTTTACGTCAGCCAATATTCATACCATGATAGTCCCACCTTCCTAACAATCCATAATTGTGAGTACTGATTATTTTAGGTCCTTTAGATTTACTTGTTCATTCCTTTCTTAGAAATACAGGTATTATGTGAAAAAAAGGACACATAAGGACAGTACTGAACATGCTTTCTATCCAAATGCCTTTAATTTTTACGATGGTTAAAGATAACACAGTTTTGCACATCCCCATCCAAAACTTATTTTCTGTCAAAAAGAATGCATTTTTTTATTGCCTTCTGTTAATAATTAATTCACTTTCACTTTTCTTCTGAAAAGGTTCCAAGTTTCGAAATGAACAATCATGAAATGGGGAAGCCTTCGAGTTTGTACTAATACAATGATATATATATATATATATATATATATATATATATATATATATATATATATATATATATATATGTATATTGAACGCACTGCAAAATAGTGCCTCATTCTTTTACATTGAATGCTTCTAAGAAAAATGTTAGTCTCTTCATTTTACAAAAAGAGTCTATTTTGACCTTTTGAAGTTGATTTGCCAAAATCCTAAAACTTAAAATTAATTTGAATCATGCAAGTTCTAAAAACAATAAATTTTATAATAAGTAATACTTTTTAGATAGTAAACAATAATTATGAATTTATTAAATAAAATAAAATGGATTCATATCGATTATGAATATTACGGTCGCAAATTGAAATTGACTTTCAAATGTCAAAATAACACTCTTTTGAGAAACAGATGGAGTAATACATTAAGTAGTAACTGGAAAGTGGAACATTAAGAATCCAGTTCAGATAACTAAAATCATTTTACTCATGATATAGTTTGCTTTTCAAATCTACCTCTTTACTTTAGACAACTAATTTTCTACTTAAAGCAAAAAACCATATAATAAATTATCTAAATGTTTATAAATATTTTCTTAAGGGTTCAGGTAAATTACACATACATCCACAACAAAAAGTTAGATCAGATAAACCATTTCAAACTTGCAACTCTGATACTACAAAATTACTCCCTCCATCTCCAGAAGGATGACTAAAGGTACAATTTTTGTTGTCCTCAAAAGCATGAGATAAAGTGCATAAAGTGAAGGGTAAATAAGTCATTGTGGGGTTCATTAGTGTAAAATAATAAAGTACTCATCACTTAATATAATCTTGTGGGGTCACTAAGGGTAAAGTTGAAACTTTTTTACTCTCTTTCTTCTACTTTTACTTTTCTTAATATACGTGCAAATTGTACTTTGATCATCCTTTTGGGGACGGAGGGAGTAATTACTATAAAATGAAGAAGATCTTTTGAAACTAGTGTGCCAGATTTGTAAATCTGTGACAGTCTATACAAAGAATGGGAGGAAACGGAAACAGAAACAGAAAAACATAGAACGTTAATTTTAATACTAGTTGCAGAAATAGAATCTAAAAAAAGTTTCACTTGCAATTTCATTAAAAGAAATACTGATGTTAATTAGTAAACATTTCAAATAAGGAATAATACCTGGTAAAACTAAAGTATCAAAATTTAGTAAAACTAAAGCATCAAGATTTAGTAGAAAGGAAAGCAGTTATGTTATTTAAAAGGACCTACAGAGATGGCGATACGTCCCACGGTGCCAAAAGCCGCCTGGCCAATGTCTGGGTATGTTTCAAGACCAGGTTGACTATCCAAGCACTTACGCAAGAGGATCCCCGTGTAGAAAGATAGAATTCCAAAGATGAACAATAAAGAAAGCCCAGCCCAACCTCCTTGTTTGACTGCATAAGGAGTAGAAAGGATCCCTACTCCACATAGAACATTCACGCCTGCATGAAACATCAAACAAATACAAATTTACCAAATTACTTTAACAAAATTGGGATTAATTCATCATTTCATTTTGATCAGATAATAGAGCTACATGGAAATGAGAACTAATTTTCAGATGACCTATAATTAGGTCATTGGAAATAAAATGAATCACAAATAGAACTATGCCCTATTAAGGTATTCCTTTTACTTTATTTTCTGGTAGACATGTAACAGACATGTAACAGGTGTGTTTTCTTTGATCAAAGAACATGAAGTGATTGGAGCCAACTAGCGACCACCAACTAAGATTTGACAACATCATTCTATGAACAAACTGATTAACCTATCCTAGGGTAATCTCTTTCATGTATCAAAAGTGTAGTTCTTAAATTCAAGTGCGAAGGAGAAATTTATACTATAAAAACTGAAATTTTGACTACTTATGAGGAACAAAATCCTTATTTTAAGAACAAACCATAAAGGGTTTAACCAAAATTAACTATTCTGCAGCTACATTTCTGCCGATATTAGTAAGTATCATTCTCCATAGCTAAATTTAGATTATGACAACTTGAAACGAATGTCTCAACTGGGTTTACTGATTACAGTGAAAATAGCAAAAGTAACTCGAAATGATTTGTTTTCTTTGGTGTGAGGCTGTGGTACTGTGGTACCAAAAGTTGGATTCTCAAAAGTCAAATGTTTTACTACAAAATTTTGAGTGTATATTCCATCCTTCTAATCTAACTCAAATCTGAGCGAAATCACCATTCAGGTTTCTTCTTTTCTATTTTCTTCACTTCTTTCTATCTTTTTCTTTAAACATTTACAAAATTAGGAATCGCGAAGAAGCATTATCAAAATGTAATGGAGGACTCTTCTTTCTAAAGAAAAAGAGCTTAAGCCTTTAAGTAAACATATTAAGAGTCATTCATATCAAGCAAGTTGCTATTAAGATATGTGGACATCTAAGGATAGTTAAAATGCTAAAAATAAAACCAGTCACTTTAGTTAACTACAGTTCAAACCAAAATATTGAGTGCTAAAGGAAAGGTTAGATATTCATGCACATATTTTAGACCATGAATACCATAACAAAGTCAAACATTTTGTAAAATGCTTCTAACGTTTTGAATCAATATTTAGGAGTTAAATCATGTTCATAAACATACCATTTAGCACAGCTTGGCCAAATGAGCTCTGTCGAGAAACTGGAATTTCATGCAAGACCTTGGAGGATATACGATCAGTAGTTACTTTCTTTAAAGAAGACCTCCTTGGTGTAAGAGGAGGAAAGAGGGAATGAGAACTACGTCTTTGTTTGGGCTGTTGCTCATCAGCTACTGTCGGTAACAGAGGTTTAGCCAAGGATGGTAATATCTCAGGTGTATGTCTTCTTGTAAGTGACGAGGAAAGAAAAGAGCTGCCTAATCGTGATAACGAAGGAGTTCCCAGAAAGTTGAGGCTTGGAGATGGCACACTACTATACAGATCAATCGATTGCCTGAAACAATATTCAGAAGATATTACTTTTTAGAACTGGATATTGAACAAATGCATATATATATATATATATATATATAAGTAAAAACTAATATTAGCAGGATCTAATAATTGTATGCCCAAGCACAAAGCAAAAGGATAAAATCTTTTAAGCATTCATAACTTTTGTTTATTCGTAATTTTCAGATTATTTGTGACTAAGATGGAGAAATATTTTAAAAATTCACTGTTAATATTGGTAGTGCAGTCTTCCAGTAACATTCTCGTTTGGTATATATTTAAACTACAATTTTTGTGCCAACTATATGGGAGGCTACTAAGGAGCTTCGACACAAACTTAGCATGGACTATTAGCTTAATTGAGATCCTTATGATATGATCTGATTACCTTTACAACACTCCGTCACTAGTTATACAATTATCACCATAGAATTTGGTTAAAGATATGTAAAATTTTACATTCATCAAATTGTTTTGGCATTAGACTTGGGACGTAATGGTGCTTTAAGTATAATCCTGAAAATTAGTAGATTGTGCCTAAGATATTAGTCACTTTGGTGACAAACAGTATACTCTAAAGAAACTACCTTGGCAATACTCGTTGCACCAACTATTACCAGAACTTAAATCCCAAATTAATAGCATATTCGAGTAACATGAACAAAATAACAATTGCAAAAGTCGTAGAGAATATTAGAATTTAAGGAAATGAATCAAGATCATCCAAAGCATCATCCTTCCGACTCCTAAAATTTATAGCAGTGGTCCAAAATCACAATCAATACAACTGATGACCACTTTGTCATAGCGAGCACAATGCTTCCTCCATTCTATAAACAACTTAACCAAAGACTACCAAAATCCTGAATAAAACCTTATACAGTGTCTTATATTGTTTCATCAAAATTGATTCATTCACCTTTTCACTTCAAGAGAGTAAATCATAACAGAATTCTATACTCCAAAGAATCTTAGGTAGTAGATAAAAATCATGGCAGGAGCATATAGTTATATAAAATGTTAATAAATAAATAAAAATAAGATCTGATTGATACAAAATAAAGTTCTTTACGCAAATACTATGAATAAAAATATTCATTACCTGTAACTTTGAGGCCATGCGGTGTTCAAGGAATCGGGTTTGCTCTGCTGCCGATTATCATTTGAATAGTTTGAAGAATCCGAATCATCCCTGTTATCCCCATCATCCTCCCCTTTATTGTACTCATTTTCTTCATCCTCTTCCTCACTCTCAATATAAAAACTCCGATCCGATACTGAATTCTTCATTTCTCAAACTTCTCTGCTCAAATGGCCTCTTCCCCTTAATCAAATCTTACCTCTGTCAAGACATATAAATTGTCAATTTAATTATTAAAAAAATACCCACCTTTCCAGATTAATTTTTATGCACAAGATCTAGTATATAACACGCTCAATTTTCACCAAATTAAATATAAAAAGAGGGAATTTTAACATATCACATTGCGGACCTGCTATATGATTTTAAGTTTCATTAAAAGGAATTAGTTACTACCTAGTACCTGATTTAGCATAAAAACAGGGAATCATGGAACAAATAAACCAAAACATAGCATTGGTGAGCTAACTTTATATGTAAACAGAATTTAGAAAGATGCTTATATAATGTACTCAGATATCAATAAAAACTAATAGAAATTCAAATTCCAAGCTGAAGTAATTCATTCCAAACTACATACAATTAATTCCTGAAATAACGGTCATTTTATACATAAATATATACACAATGCTGACAAATATTTACCTGAATCAAAAAATTGACAAGAAAGTTAGCCGTAGCGAAATCAAATTTCCGAATTTACAGTCAAAAATCGATCCGTAAAGCATGATAATTGTGAAATTTATACAATTGGCCACAATTCATAAGAAAATATTAATACAAAGAAGACACTATATATATAGAGAGAGGAAAAAAAAGAGATGTTTGTAATTACTTTGGGCGCGAGAGATCTGTATTCTGTCCAAAAAGGTGTAGATCTTTTAAGGCGATGAGTGGGATCTCGTGAAGGAAGCTGAGCTTAATTTATCTCTCTAGAATTTTTAACAGCCAGCCAACTTAATGACAGACGGTAGAGAGATAAGGATGTTCTATTTATATACGTACCCTGGTCCCTCATGTTCTGCTTTATCCGACTGGAATGAGAAGGATGTTCTACGCAAAGGACATGACATTGTTTGTGAGACTGATGGTTACTATCAGTTACCACTCCGTGGTCCTCTCCCTCATTCCCTTATTCCCTTATTCCCTTATTCCCTTAATATATATGATCCTTAATTATTTGCTGTTTATTTACAATTTTTTCAAAATTATCAATCATTATTCTACCTAAATTTTTGATAAATTAAAGAATAGGATAAGTTGTTTTATGTGGATGAAGAGAGACCGATGAGTAATAAGACTAATGAGTTTTTTAAGAAAAAGTTATAGAAAAATGTGTGAGAGAGAGTATGAGATAACTATGATAAGATACTCCATTTAAATCTCTTAATATAAGACTTTTTAAAGTGTCATGCACAAGTATTAAGTAAATGATTATATAATATTAAATATCCGCTCTTTAATATAGATAAGGAGTTTAATTTTATTTCTATATAAGTATTAAGAAAATGATTATAAACTATTAAATATTTTATCTAATTGTCTATATTTAATATTTTGTAAATGGAAAAAAACCATTTTACCATATTATTAGGCAAAAAATAGTGAGAGAACCAAATTTATATTTATTACTTGGAATAATATTGAAAACTAATCAATTAATACTTAATTGAAATTCTCTAACGATTTATATTTAGGAACAAAAATATTTCTCTAAAACAACCTATATTAAGGAACGGAGGGAGTATTAAATATAATATCAAATGTCTATATTGTTCTTGTATTGAAAAAATAAATTGTTATTTATTGGACAAAAAAATAGTGAGAGAACCAAAGTTATACTCCCTCCCTCCGTCCCTTAATATAAGATATTTTAGAGAAGTTTTTTTGTCCCTTAATATATGACGTTTTAAAATTAGTAAGCATTAATTGCTTAGTTTCTAATATTACCCCAAGTATTAAATATAACTTTGGTTCTCTCACTATTTTTTGCCCAATAAATAACAATATTTTTTCCAATACAAGTGTAATATAAATATTTGATATTATATTTAATGTTACACAATCATTTACTTAATTTATGCACAACTCTAAAAAGTCTTATATTAAAGGACGGAGGGAGTATTTAATACTTGAGGTAATATTAGAAACTAAGAAATTAATGCTTACTTGAAATTTTAAAACGACATATATTAAGGGACAAAAAAACTTCTCTAAAACGTCTTATATTAAGGGACGGAGGGAGTACTATTTAAGGATATTATAGACAAATGATACTATATTTAATGTGTGACCCCCAAAATAGGTATACATCACCCATCTTTAGTCGCCAAATACATGGTATAAAATTCAAATACAAACTTAATTATACAATACGACCAAAAGCGTAGCTGAGAGTTTTTACACGAATATTGTCTTCTAGACAATATTCAAACTCAAATTCAATATTATTACATTTATTTTCACACTATTTTACAAAATAGTGATGACTACTAATGCAAACATCTGGACCGTCACTCCATTCTCCAACTAGTCCAAGCTATATTCTCATTTCCTGAAGAGAACAATGAAATCAAAGGGTGAGCTCAACTAGCCCAGTAAGAAATATTATGACTAAGATAATGCAGAATAATTTATCGTTAGCCTTTAACAGTGTTAAACTGATAAAATACAATAGACATCAAGTTTATCTGCAGTGGAATAAATAATCCATTAGAAGAGTCAAGGAGAGCATGATATTTACTATCTTCTATGATTTAAAAAGTTTATCATCAATTTTATCGCTCAGACTCAGCTTAATAAATAATCCACATCATCGAATCATCCCTGCACTATGGCCAAGGATATTCATTAGTATCACGACCATGAATTATCCATGCACTACGGGCCAAGGATATTCGTGTTTTCATCAATGGTCATGATCATGCCAACAACTGTCCATCAATGCACTACGGGCCAATGAGGACTTTTACCATATAATTTGTAACATTACGGTCATGATTATACCGAATAATCCTTGATCATAATCATACCAAATCCATCTATACAATACGGGCCACAAATGACTTTTATCATAATATAAGCATGAGGATGATGACAATGATATAAGAATTTAATTAAAAGAAAACAAAGGATAAATTTTTAAAGATTTATAATTTAATTTATCCAGAATTCAATAATATCCAAATTGTCAACATGATACTGCTTTGTGGAGTAAAATTGAAGAATAATATTGTATCAAAAATGATTTGGACCGAAAAGAAATCAATTTTTATCATAAATAGTACCCTGGGTGAAATAGTAACTGAGTGAATAGTACCCCGTAAATAGTACTTCGGGAATAGTAACCCCGTGAATAGTACTCCAGCATGAAAAAGTTAAAACTTATCAAGAATGCTCGAATAATATTTCCATGAAAGAATCTTTGGATGAAGCGCAAATATCAAGGATATTCTACTAATTTCATGGAGTATAGAAGCCAAAACTTTAACAAAACGAGTATAGAATTTGAAATCTGAAACGAAATAATATTACTTACATACTACAGAGTATGGAAGAAAATATTATTTCTTACGAATACTGAACAAAAATAATGTCCCTTACCTTAAAAAGGAGAGTATTTCAACTGGTATAGCGGGTATATTCTTGAAAAAAACTTGAAGTATTTTCTACACTCACAGCTTTCTTAAACTCTAAAGAAATACGCTCAAGATTATAGAAGAAGAATTCTCTGATTCTGGTGTGATTTTCAATTCTAACTAAGCATCCTATTTATAAGAGAATGGAAGGGGTACTTATGACGCCCCCAAAATAGGTATACATCACCCATCTTGGGTCGCCAAATATATGGTACAGAATATAACTACAACTTAATTATACAACTGTCGTGTAATATACGACAAAATATAACTGAGAGTTTAACACGAATATTGTCTTTTAGACAATATCCAAACTAAAATTCAATCTCATTAAAATTATTATCACACTATTTCACAGAATAGTGAGGACTACTAAAACAACCATCTGGACCGTCACTCCATTTCCCGACTAGTCCCAGCTATATTCTCACTTCTTGAAGAAAACATTGAAAGAAAAGGGTGAGCTCAACTAGCCCAGTAAGAAATATTATGACTAAAATAATGCATAATAAATTATCTTTAGCCTTCAACAATATAACAACTGATAGAATACAATAGACAACAAGTTTTAGATCAACAACTACAGCGAAATAAGCAATCCATTAGAAGAGTCAAGTAGAGCATGATATCTACTATCTTCTATGATTTAAAAGTTTACCATCAATTTTATTGCTGAGACTCAGCTTAATAATAATCCACATCACTGAATTATCCATGCACTACGTGTGATGCCCCCAAATCCAGGTCCCTTCGAATAAGTTTTTAATCTTGGTCATTTACCATTCCTGTCTTACATCATATTCGATGTTATATAAATGTGCAGAATAATTTAAACTTTTTCAATCTCCTTTGAAAAATAATCTTTTATTGATTTCTTTACTTGAATCAATTACATATCCTTGAATCAAATTATGTTATGATTCAGTCTATTCAAATTACTGTATAAATCTTTACATCTCGATTAAAACTCCTCTATGTATAATATAGTACAACTTAACATGTATTACACATCATAAACTACTATCATATACATTTCCTAGAACCTAAACATGGTTCAAGAGTATATATTTAAACAAATGAATCAATCTCCTTTGATACTATTGAACTTTATCAATCAAGTATCACGTAATCTTTACAGTGAGTCCTTAACTTGCAAAAATGGTTATTTGCAAGGGTGAGCTCGACAACCCAACAATTCTAACAGTTTTCATGCAACACATAACATATAATAACATACTCAGTTCATGCATTCATAATCAATTAATATTTACTATGCATGTTACTTCTCATATAACAGGCATATAGATTTACTTCACAAGCATATCATGATAGATTAACTTTCAAATTTCATACATATCTCATATGCATTTCATATATATACATCAACATTCTCATAGTACAATATAGCTCAACTAACAGTTATCGAATTCATATATCAAATAGGAACTGAAAGACTTGCCTGATTCGTAGTTTATCAACTACGACTTAACTGCTTAAAGCTTATCTGCACTGCTGCGTGTATTCTACTACGATTATATAATCATGGATTCATATCCATCAGTCATACATTTCATACGCTCTTAATATAATAATAAATATTACATCATTTCCTAAATAGGTTTGTAAAACCTTCATTTCACTTTCTCATCATACTCTTAGAATAACTAGGCATGTATAAGTATAACTTAACCATCCGTACTTGACATCAAATAGTTTGTGATCTATTTTCAAGTTCACATTTAAACTACTTAGCTCCATAATGATTTATTTCAATCAATAAGGTTTAACAACTTTCTTTAACAAGATTCGATGTTATAAGCTTTTAAACCATATAATGGTATTAATAAGCCCCTAATAGCATGGTCACATGTATCTATCTCATTTACATAGACATAACATAGTTCATACTTTTAAAACATGCTTAAATAACTTATGTCATGCTTGACTAGTTGAGTGCACATATCATTTATGTTTAAAGGCATAGACAACTCTATCATGCTTGCTTGTAAGGTCATAATATAAGTAATACAATGCTCATCAAAGTTAGTTTCTAAAAATTTTAAATTTTTCTTTAAAACACATACTAAACCGAGCTTGACAACCTTTTATGTGCCATATATCTTGAAATTACATTCCTTTTCCATCCGCGAACATAACTAGGCCACGATCACATGTTCCCAAAGTCGAAACTTAAAAGACACAAGTTCGTCAAGTTTCATTTTCAAAACTTCAAGTTTTTCTTTCAAAACACTTTAAACCAAGCTATATCAATCTAGTATATGAAAGGTAACTTTAAAACTACATTTCATGTCCATTGATATGCGTACATAGGGTTCAAGGACAGAACTCAAAGGACACCAATTTCATCAACTTTCGTTTCTCAAAAACTTTAAGTTTTCTTTTAGAAAATCATGTTAACACATTTCATTATGAGTAAAGAAATCTTAGCTATATGACATGTCTATTATCATGCATATTTATGTTTTATCACTTAGAATAACATATTCCATCTTCAGGAGCACTATACTTGTGTATGTGCTCGATCGACGCCCTCCGATTGTCTCCAAATACGTAACAGTCACAAAGATGACTGTTTTGACCCCTTCTAACGACCTCAAATTGAAACACTTAAAATACAAAAGTTGTAGGTCTATTCGTTCTCGTTCTGGATCATCTTGAATCTCCTCAATCGGAGTTCGTATGAAAACGTTATGGCTATTTTAGTAAACCATGTTTGGTTAAATTTTCTCAACATCTGTAACTCAGACCACCCCCCCCTCCCATGGGAATGAGGGTTTTTCCTAATAATAGCTTCTCCCAAGGTGAGCCTAGCCGCTGAGACTTGAAATTTCATTCCCTGCTATGAACCATCATGCCAAAATTTTGGCCAAACAGCAATGTAATGATACTCACTTGATATAAACTTACTACTAAACATCTCTAGCATGCTTCTAACAATTCCAAACATGCAAACAATTAAATTCAAGATTTATGCCATTTTTTCAAAGTTTAACACATTTAGCGATTCTCTTCACTACAGATTCATTACTTGACCAAATTACTTCGTTTAACTTTCATTGATTTCGTTTTTAACCATATTAACAACATCTAGCAACAATTTACAGATTGCAACAAGTTTTAGTCATCAATTTTGTGACTCAAAAGCAAGTATTTCTTATATTTGTAAGAATTTCAAGACTTAAGAATCAAGAGCATGTATATTAGAAATATTACATCTTGAATGCTTGGAATTGGCTAACTATAGCTCCTTCATCGTCCCATTGCTCTCAATTCTCCCAACCCTCTATAGCTCGCATCCCAGACAACTTATCAAACGGGAAAGGAGAAAAAGAAGACTCTATTTATAGAGAATTTAGTACTCAGTTAATATCTTTGCACAATGAATTAATCCAAGGGGAAGAAGAAGAAGCCCATGGATTGAGAAGGGTTGTTGAACCACTCCATCTTTCTTCATCTCTCTAGCCATCATCAGCTCTAATTTTCATCAATGACAGTAGACTAGGCCAATGGCCTAACACACAGCTGATATATAAAGGTGTGACACTGATTTTGGACAAGGCTCATTACTCTCTAATTTATCAGAAAAATGGGTCTCATTCTACTAAGGTTAATTCCTTTTGGCTTATTAAATCAATTATAATGATTTAACATTACTACATTAATTTAAATTATGGGCACATATATACACACATATATGTACCTACCCACATATAGGAAGTATACTTATATTTTAAATATACACTAATATAATCTTATATCCCATATATATTGGGCTAGTCCAAATAATATTTTAATTGAGCTAATTATAAAATAGTTTGATATTCTCAATCCATCATTTTCCATAAAATTTATCATCTCACATATACCCAATTATTAATATCAATTATTTATTAACTCACCATTTATTTTCTTTTAATACTTCCCATTAAATCTCTCTTTGATTTAACTTCCCTAGTTATGCCACATAAGACATAATTATGTGAACTTAGTAATTAATAGTTCACAAGCTTATAACAATATAATCTCACAAAATAATATTATTTTTAACTTTACATCTTATAATATGGTCATGGAAGTGGTCTATTGCACCATATTATTTTTTATTATCTCACTTGTACATAATGCTAACATACAAGCCTTTATACATATATATTCAAATACTTCCTATATTATATAGTTACCATTGAAGTGTTCTACTTCATTTCATATCATATAGATTTAGCTACTATATAATATAAAATCATTGCACATACAATTTAATTCCTTCAATTATTCATTCATTAAATTATTTAATGAATGCTTATTCCATCACTTTGCCACACTAGGCATATCTCACAAGTTAGTCTTATTCTCATTTTCATTACTTATTCATTTCTCACCACACTACTATTTATAATATGTTCAATTTACATCAAACTGTAATATCACGAGGTTCACATAAATAAATATATCGTGAATGGAGATATTTAAATATTCTTTTATAACATTCGCGGGAATATAATAACTTAAATTATTTAGTAAATTAAAATAACTTAGTTTTCTTTTTAACTTTAACCCTCTTGGAAATACATTACTATTATGTATTTTGCCATAACATAACATAAGATGCTTTTATCATGTTTTCTCTAAATATAGGAACTAATCATAATAAAACGATTTACTCATTTTCTCAAGATATTATTCTTAATATAATATCTATGTATTATTAAAATATTTACATGCACGACACACGTACACACTATATATAGAAAATAAGTTTATTTCCTATTATGATAAATTATTTCCATCAACTCATATAACTGTTAGAGTTTATGCCCTAGAGGCCAATTATTTGATATAATTGCTTAACGTTTTGATATTATATTTGATTGAATAAATATATGATTTTATTATGGTTTTATTTACTGCGTAATATAATTGTTAACATAATAAAATTCCTTAGAATAGTGATACAAATTATATAGTTTCAAGTATGTGACTTGAACATGAGATTATATATTACCATAGTATCAGTGTTCTTAAATGTCCCTAGTCGAGTATCATTGTTGATGGGACAACAATGATGCATGGAGACTAGTATGTGGATATTTGATGACCAAAATCTCATTGGTCATAAATATATGAGATATTAAGTCAATGCATAGGTACATGTTAGAGAACGATGTCTTCGGACGGACCCACCATGAGAATTCTATATGGAGCATTATGCGAGAAGTGTCGTTAGCAATTCTCATAGTGACAATGATGTAATGGTCCTCCAGGCACGAAATCGCTATATTACTACACGAGAATTTATGTACTTTGATATCATCAAATGTCACCTTTAATAGGGTGGACTATAAAGGTGATTATTGGGTTCATCATTAATCGTGTGAGAAATATGAGTGATCTAGATGGAATTTAACCATCCTATATATTATGGGTGATATCCATAGGCCTCTTGATTGAGTAGGATTATGAAATGCATGGCCATGCTCAAATAGTGATTTGTTTCATATAGTCTACTCATTGATCAAGAAAACTCAGATTAAATTATGAAGAGTATGACACATTCCATGACTCGAGTTTAATCTAGGATATTAAGGTTAAAAGGATTAAATTACATTGAAACATTGGTCATTTAAAAGGTTGCATCGAATCATCGATCTTATTATTACTTGGGTAGCGTTGATGCATTACTAGATGTCGCTCACCGTTTATAATTTTATAATATGATTTTAAAATTATTGCCAACGTAATAATAACCTATAAGGTCACACACATGAACGTTATTTAAAGGGAATTAATTTAAATTTTAAGGATTTAAATATATTAATATGATTAATAGTATTTAAATCACAATTTAAATTAAAAGGATAATTTGTATATATGTATATTAATTAAGTAAGACTTAATTAAGAGATATATATATATATATATATATAAATTCGGATTTTATAAAATTAGGTTTTGATTTGATTAATTCCTTTTAACTACTATATATATGATATATAGCGACTACTTAGGGTAAGATATCATAATTGAAAAACCTAGCCATTTCTTAGAGAGACTAGAGAAAGCAGATTTGAAAATCCATTCCTTTTGGTGGCTAAGATCGCAAGTCCTTCTTATTGCAGAATCGTTCGACGGTTTAAATGGCGTTCGATGTGGATCTGAGTAAAGTTAATCGGTTTGTATTGCGTTGGAGATTCGGGATATGATTGGTTTGATTCGTTTTTTTGTTTATATCTCGGTATAATCTCTAAACCTACGAATTAATTGATTTTCGCATGGATCCTATTTTAGGGTTTGAAAATTGCTTTAAAATTTTAATTTCATTGCATGCGTTTCGTCAAGCCCAACGGTGGTATCAGAGCTACTTGCGAAAAGATTGATTGATTACGTGTTTTAATTGTATTCGATATATATGATATATGATGATGCATGTTTACCGATATAAAATTGAATATATGATATTAGTTGAATGTGTATTACGGTAATATATATGATGATATCGTTAATCGTATCTTTAATCGGTGGAATAACAATATAATTATTCTAATCGGATTAGAAGCATGAAGAATCGTTTTAATATGATTAATCTAAACCTGAAATATATGATAAATTACGGGTGTAATTGTTATTCGTTTTAATATGATTAAATCAAACTGGAAATATATGATAAATTCAGGTGTCTTGTTATTCGTTTTAATATGATTAAATCAAAGCTGGACATATATGATTTGTTATTATGGGTGTTTTGGTGGATTAAAATGTATGATGGCTGCTTTCAGAGATTCAGTATGGAAAAATCTGCAATCTGAGAATGTAGTTGAAATTTTTTTTCGAGGCGGCGCTTTTCGACCACTTCATTGGTGGTCGTGAGACCACCACCTACCGGTGATCGATCTGGCGGACCACCGCCTGTGGGAGACCCCCTTGGACCCCCCGTCAGAAGCGCAAAGACGATGGTCGTGTCCCTATATTTTATATATAGTTTTCTTTAATTATATATAAATTGTTATGTCTTATTGTGATATGCATGGTACGCTGATTATGGCCTTTTGACCCATAGGTTAGTGGTTTTGGTTTTGAAATACGGCTTGCATGTCGTGCCTTTCTATAAATTCTAATGTAATATTCTCTTCTCATCTAAATCCCCTCGAATGTAACTCGAGGTTTCTTTATGTCATGTAATAATCAGTAATTGATGAAGATGTCAAGATGGAGAACACAATGGAAAGATGATGATGGAGAGGAGGCGATGCTAGAGGAAGATCCAAGGAAGTTATTTATTTTAAGATCTTTTACCACCTTAGATTGACCTTCAATCTTTCATTAGCTTGAAAAGATTGACGGTGGATTGGGCCATAAGCTGTGACACATTTAATTTTGCACTTTATTTATGCTTATGTGATATGTGATATGATATGATTAATAATGTGCATGCTTAACAAGATTAAAATTGGTGAGATCTAAATTAATAAAATCCTCATTAAATTATTAAGTCTAAATCGGATGCCTTCCAATGAATAACACTCATCAAGACCTTGATCAATAGATGTAGGTTTGCCAAAAGCAAAGTACCCTATTTATCTAGGTAAGATGCGATATGATAATTGTGATATCCAAACTATTAAAATCATTGGGCTGAGACTTAACTAAGTTATCTCAATAGGATTGTGGACTTAGAGGCATAGAGTTTGGTTGGTACCATTAGATGGACTAGAAACAAATGTTGTTTACCAAACTATCCGGGAGTTATATATGATATAATTGACAAAGGGTTGTCTACCTAAATAATTATGTTTTTGAGAGAATAGCCAAAGCTAACTTAAGGCATAATGAAATATGGATCTTGGCTCACTAGAAAGATTTAATAGAAAATGCTTTTTAGAATTAATGGTGAGGGCTATTAATTTGAATAAAATAGTGGGAGGTATATTTTGAATGTACTATTATCAATTATATAATATCAACTCAGTAATTTGACTTATTATTGTTGCACTTATAAATTGTAGATATCAAATGGCAAACAACAACAACACAAATAGTCTTTCATTACGATCATCCTTGAAAAGGACAAGCTAAGTGGAATTAATTTCCTTGATCGGCATAGGAACTTGAGGATTGTCCTCAAACAAAGCGTAAGCTATATGTCCTTGATGGGCCCATTCTGCAAAGACCGGTATCATCAAGCACCACGTCGCGGAGCACAATGCTTACAAGAAGCATTAAGATGATGCTCTGGATGTGAGTTGTGTCATGCTAGCAACCATGAACGCCGAGCTTGTAGCAAGCATGAGTTAATGGATGCTTATGAGATGATCGAGCATCTCAAGAAATTGTTCAAGGGCATGCTCGATGGGAGGTATGATACAAGCAAGGCGTTGTATCAACCGCAAAATGGGTGAACGTGATCCGGTTGGTCCACATGTCTTTGAAAATGATTGGGTATATTGAGTACCTTGATAGGTTGGGTTTTCCAATCACTCCTAAGCCCAAATGACCTTGTTTTGCAATTTTTGAGCAATGACTACTCTCAATTTGTTATGAACTATTTTATGAATGAAATTGAGAAACCCCTTACCGAGTTGTTGAGCATGTTAAGAATCGCCGAGAACAACATGAAAAGCGAGGACCCGCTCCCATAATGATGGTGCAAAGGGGAATGCTAAAGGAAATTGGAAAGGCAAGAAGAAGATAGGATCTAAATCTTTTGCCAAACCCAATTCCAAAACCAAACAGCTTTAAAACCTAAAGGTGGGGTGGCTAAAGAAGGTGAATGTCATACATGGAAAACACGGACATGGAAAAGGGCATCATGCTTATCTGGAAGAAGTGAAGAAAAGAAAAGGAAGTCGACTTCCGATTCGGTATATATGTTATAGAAGTCAACTTATCTACTTCTACATCATGAGTATTGGATCTTTGGATGTGGTTCTCACATTTGTGTTAATGTGCGGGGACTCAGAAGGAGTAGAACTTTAAGCGAAAGGAGAGGTTGACCTACTGAGTTGGAAATAGAGCAAAAGTTGCTACTAACCGCCGTAGGAACTTATCATTTATCTTTGCCCATCGGGCTAGTTTTAGAATTAGAAGATTGTTATTTTGTGCCCGCTATAAGCAAAAATATTATTTCATTTCTTGTTTGGACAAGAAAAGGTTTTCATTTATAATAAAGAACAATCGTTGTTTGTTTTACTTAAATGATATTTGTTATGGTGTTGCACAATTGCTTAACTTGGTCTCTATATTCTTGATTTAGAAATGCCTATCTATAACATAAATACAAAACGATTTAAATCAAATGATTCAAATCCGACATATCTCCTCGCATTGTCGTTTAGGCTATATAAATGAGAAACGATATCCAAACTCCATAAAGATGGGTTCTTGGATTCATTTGATTTTGAATCATATGAGAAATGCGAGTCTTGTTTATTAGGCAAGATGACTAAAAGCCCTTTCATCGGACACGATGAGCGGGCTATGATATATTGGGACTTATACATAGTGATGTATGTGGACCCATGAGTTAGATTAGCAAGAGGTAGGTTTTATTACTTCATTACATTCTTGATGACTTTAGTAGATATGGATATGTGTATCTTATGAGACACAAACCGAATCCTTTAAAAGTTCAAGGAATTCAAGAATGAAGTTCAAAACCAATTTGGCAAAAGCATAAAAGCCCTTCGATCCGATCGAGGAGGTGAATACTTAAGCCAAGACTTTGATGACCTTCTAAAGGAGTGTGGTATTATATCATGACTCACTCCACCGGAACACCGCAATGGAATGGTGTATCTCGAGGAGGAATCGAACCTTGTTGGACATGGTACGATCAATGATGAGTCATGCTGAGATCTTCCAATAAGCTTACGGGTCATGCCCAGAGGCAATTTGCATTCACACTTAACCGTGTTCCTACAAAGACGGTTTAGAAGACACCATATGAAATGTGGTGGAAGCGTCCTAGTATGTCGTTCATGAAGATTTGGGGTCATGAGGCGTTCATAAAACGTCCCGAATTCGACAAGCTTCGGACCCAAATCGACAAATGTAATTTTGTGGGATACCCAAAGGAAACAAAAAGGGTATTATTTCTACAAACCTTCCGAGAACAAAGTGGTTGTTGCTCGAATCGGTATTTTTCTAGAAAGAGAATTTGTCTCTAAAGGAAACAGGTGGGAGGAAAGTAGAACTCAAGAAATTCGAGAACCACAAAATATCATTGAACTGAGTTGGAACATGAGCAGGAACCACAAGAAATTGTGGAAAGTGAACTCCGCTCAAATTACACAAGTCATTCGTGAGATCCGGTAGGACACGCCAAGAGCACGAGAGATATTATGGATATCTTGTGACTCAAAAGCAATGATGATGTGATGCTCATAGATCAAGATGAGCCCGCTTCTACCAAAAAGCTATGAATGGACCAGATTCGAGAAATGGCTTGAAGCCATGAAATCGAGATGGACTCCATGTATACTAACCAAGTATGGACTACGGTTGATCCACCGAAGGGGTAAAACCAATTAGGTGCAAGTGGGTTTTCAAGAAGAAAACAAGCATGGATGGTAATGTACAAACCTATAAAGGCCGATTTGGTAGCAAAAGGTTTCAAACAAATTCAAGGTGTTGACTATGATGAAACCTTCTCTCCAAAGGGCAATGGTTAAATCCATCAGGATCTTACTTGCTATCGCAAACTTTTTATGATTACGAAATCTGGCAGATAGATGTCAAAGCGCTTTCCATAACGGAAATCTCCTTGAGGATGTGTATATGACACAACCCGAGGGTTTTGTCACCCAAAGTATCTTTGGAAAGGTATGTAAGTCATGCAAATGATCCATTTATGGATTGAAGCAAGCCTCTCGGAGTTGGAATCTTGATTTGATGAAGCGATCAAAGAATTTGGCTTTATTAAAAATGAAGATGAACCTTGTGTATATAAGAAGGTTAGTGGGAGTCACATTGTATTCCTAGTATTATATGTTGATGACATATTAATTATTGGGAATGATATTCCTTCCTTACAGTCAGAAAACATGGTTAGGAAAATGTTTCTCCATGAAAGATTTGGGCGATGTCTTTTACATTTTAGGTATCAAGATCTATAGAGATAGATCAAGAAAAATGCTCTAACTAAGTCAAAGTACATATATTGATAAAGTGTTGAAACAGTTCAAAGATGCAAGAGGCGAAAAGAGGAAACTTACCGTGACTCATGGTGTAAAGATCTCTAAGGCCCAATGTCCTAAATCACAAGATGATGAGGGCGTATGAGAAAGATCCCTTATGCTTCGGCAGAATTGGATCTATTATGTATGCAATGATATGTACTCGTCTCGGATGTCTCAGATGCTTTGAGCATGACGATGCAGATATCCGATCGAATCCGGTGAAGGTCATCGATGTTGATCAAGAATATCCTCAAGTACCGAAAAGGACTAAGGATTCATTCTTGGTATATGGAGGTGAAGACGAACTAGCGGTAAAGGGTTACACGGATGTTAGTTTCAGACCGACAATGATGACTATAAGTCTCGATCGAGTTTTGTGTTTTGCCTTAATGGTGGTGTCAAGAATGAAAAGTTCAAGCAAGAGCGATGAGTCGATTCTACAACAGAGGTCGAGTATATTGTCGCTTCTAGTGCAAATGACCAAGGAGGTCAGATGGATTAAAAAGTTCATCATTGAACTTGGTGTTGTTCCAACCATTGTTGATCCGATTGCTCTATATCTTGTGATAATAATGGAGCCATTGCAGACAAAGCTAAGGAACCCAGATCTCACCAACGATCCAAGCATATACTTTAGGCGGTACCATCTCATCCGTGAAATCATTGATAGAGGAGATGTACATATAGGAAAAGTGCCAACAGATGATAATGTTGCAGATCCACTAACCAAGGCTTTGTCGCGGCAGAAAGAAACAGCCGGTCACACTAGTTCCATGGGTATTAGATACATGAGTGATTGACTCTAGTGCAAGTGGGAGGCTGTTAGAGTTTATGCCCAGAGGCCAATTATTTGATATAATTGCTTAACGTTTTGATATTATATTTGATTGAATAAATATATGATTTTATTATGGTTTTATTCTTTGCGTAATATAATTGTTAACATAATAAAATTCCTTAGAATAGTGATACAAATTATATAGTTTCAAGTATGTGACTTGAACATGAGATTATATATTACCATTAGTATCGGTGTTCTTAAATGTCCCTAATCGAGTATCATTGTTGATGGGACAACAATGATGCATGGAGACTAAGATGTGGATCGATTGATGACCAAATCTCATTGGTCATAAATATATGAGATATTAAGTCAATGCATAGGTACATGTTAGAACGATGTCTTTGGGATGGACCCACCATGAGAATTCTATATGGAGCATTATGCGAAGTGTCGTTAGCAATTCTCATAGTGACAATGATGTAATGGTCCTCCGGCACGAAATCGCTTATATTACTACACGAGAATTTATGTACTTTGATATCATCAAATGTCACCTTTAATAGGTGGACTATAAAGGTGATTATTGGGTTCATCATTAATCGTGAGAGAAATATGAGTGATCTAGATGGAATTTAACCATCCTATATATTATGGGTGATATCCATAGGCCTCTTGATTGAGTAGGATTATGAAATGCATGGCCATGCTCAAATAGTGATTTGTTTCATATAGTCTACTCATTGATCAAGAAAACTCGATTAAATTATGAAGAGTATGACACATTCCATGACTCGAGTTTAATCTAGGATATTAAGGTTAAAAGGATTAAATTACATTGAAACATTGGTCATTTAAAAGGTTGCATCGAATCATCGATCTTATTATTACTTGGGTAGCGGTGATGCATTACTAGATGTCAGCTTTTCAACGTTTATAATTTTATAATATGATTTTAAAATTATTGCCAACGTAATAATAACCTATATAGGTCACACACATGTAACGTTATTTAAAAGGGAATTAATTTAAATTTTAAGGATTTAAATATATTAATATGATTAATAGTATTTAAATAGCAATTTAAATTAAAAGGATAATTTGTATATATGTATATTAATTAAGTAAGACTTAATTAAGAGATATATATATATATATAAATTCGGATTTTATAAAATTAGGTTTTAATTTGATTAATTCCTTTTAACTACTATATATATGATATATAGACTACTTAGGTAAGATATCATAATTGAAAACCCCCAGCCGCTCTTAGAGAGAGACTAGAGAGAAAGCAGATTTAAATCCATTCCTTTTGGTGGCTAGTACCTCAAGTCCTTCTTATTGCGTAATCGTTCGACGGTTAAATGCGGCGTTCGATAATGGATACTAGTAGGCGTTAATCGGTTTGTAATGCGTTGGAGATTCAAGGCGCATGATCGGTTTGATTCTCATTTTTTGTTTATATCTGGTATAATCTCTAAACCTCTGAATTAATTGATTTTCGCATGGATCCTATTTTAGGGTTTCGGAAATTGCTTTAAAATTTTAATTTCCGCTGTGCGTTTCTGTGCCGAAGCCCAACAATAACAAATATGTTTTAATATATTTACCATATTACTTAATCACACACATTACCACGTACAAAGCTATATAAGGTAATATAAAAATAATATTCCCCCTTTTATTAACATAATCAATTGCTAGAATTTATTTTAATATCCTTTATTAGAAATATACTATAATTATTTCTCTTTCCTTTTCTATAGATTGTCTCAACACAATTTCTTTAATCTATACATTTAACCATATCTCAATATTAATCAATAAATCTCTAACCAATACTTATCTAAAGATATATTGATTTTCTTCTCTCGTCAACAACGTACATATATACAAGTCAAAACCTAGCACACATCGAGTCTTTAATAATATTCAATATAGTACACTGAGTGGTTTTTCACAAACAACCAACAAATTAATTTGTCTGCCTACTACTTTGCTTTTCACAATTGAGTTAGATCGGTTACTAATTCGTATATACCTCCGCTCTCTGAAGGAATCGTTTAGCCCAGTTCCTACACATCCACCATTAAAGGGTACGGTTGCATTGCCTTAGACTTGATACTTACTCGTACATACTCAAGAAATTGGTGATTATCAAAGATATTTAATGTCACCAAATTACTATGATAAAATAATTTCACATAAATTATTTAATATCGATAAATAAATTTCTATCCATCTTCTTTACTTCAAATAACTCGCCTCTTCAATAAATAACAAATATATAATAATAATATATTTATGAAACACAGAAAGCACTTATTGCATATGTGACACACCCAAATCTAGGTACTTCATTCCCTCAAGATTTGGTATTCACTATCCATACATTCATACTATCTACTTAAATAAACTAGCATTTAAACCATAAATCCTCCCTTTAAATAGGATTACATTATTAAATCCAAAAACATCCCAGGTTATCTAACCTTGACATCATATAAGTGCAGAAATAAAATTATTACATCACATCATTAAATAAAAGTCTATCATCATAACAATAAATAAAAATTACAAGTCTTCATCACTTGTACATTTTTCCCTTTCCTTTGCTAGTTGTAGGTTAAATCGACCTTCTCAAACTTTAATTTGCAATGAGTGTATATATATGCAAGAGTGAGCAAAACAATTGCTCACCGGATATAACAATGAATCAACATGATAATAACAACCGCCAATGAATAAGCTCATCAAACCTGAATAATACTCTATCGATGATAACCAAAGACCGGAATCAAAATATGGAATATATATCCGAGGGTCATGAGACCACGAATTATGTCCACGATACTGAGTAATCTTTTAACTCCAACTTTAACAGTCATAAGACTATAAGGAATCCTCGCATTTTAGGGGATCAACCCTTCAGACAATGTATTGTGCACAAACATTTTAACGCCACGGCGTAAGTTATCCCCTAATAATAGGGTTGTTCATCTCAGCATTTAGAATACGAGTCCGCACCAAAGTAAGTTTGGTTTGGATAAGTTTCAAGATAATTTAGAGTTTACGAACATCAACTAAGGATTAGTTGAATAAAACTGTAATAACATTATGCTATGGAATAATTCATAAGTGAATCAACATTGTGTAATAAGGTCATGATTTAGGAATAATCTAAGAGCATAAGTATTAAATAATGTAACATACCTTTCTTGAACAATGTTAAGCTAAGGTTAAAACCTTATTTAGAGTTTAATCTTAAGCAT
This sequence comes from Panax ginseng, assembly GCA_020205605.1. Taxonomy (NCBI): domain Eukaryota; kingdom Viridiplantae; phylum Streptophyta; class Magnoliopsida; order Apiales; family Araliaceae; genus Panax; species Panax ginseng. The sequence continues at coordinate 42,072,656 of CM035130.1, read as the reverse complement.
GCATAACAAATAATAAGTTGAATGATAAAACTTGTTCAACATTAGTGTGTTAGAATGTAGAAATTTGCATGCTAATTAACAAGTTAAAGATTGGCTCAAAATCAAGAGATAAGGTTTAGGAGCTTGCACGATATAATTAGGATTAAGAAACTTACACAAAGAAAGATTAGAGTTAGGAAAACTTGCTCAAAGATAGTTTAGATACTTGCACAATTATAAAAGTAGAGTTAGAGAACTTGCCTCGTGCGTAGGTTAAACAATTACTACTCACGTTCACCCCAAGTCCACATACCATATGTATTGAAAATACACATTAGTTACACTAACATTACCTTTATGAGTTGCTTTATTACTCTTAGTATAGCTACTAACTAAATTTAAGTTTAAACAACATCGCATCTTTTCATGAACATTACTTTTTAGCTTTATTACAACTACTTAAGTGATCATGTTATTGCACCACATACACATTAACAACTTGATACAACATCCTATTACATGTCCAATATGTTATCATTAAGTTATACAAATACACAAAGGGTTGCACTTGCATTCGCGCATCCCGACGCCCTCCGATTGGCTCTAAATACACAACAGTCCTAAAGATGACCATTTTGACCCTCCATAACGATTTCAAATTGAAAACCTTAAAGAATAAAGTTATAGGCCTATTCGTCCTCTTTCTGAATCATCTTGAATCACCTCAATCGGAGTTCGCATGAAAATGTTATTGCCATTTTACTACAGGAGGTCAAAGCGTCAGAGCCAGCACCACTTTTTCCAAAGGGGCGCGAGACGAAGGTAACCGAGGCGTGAATTTCAAAGTCAAGCGAATTCAAGCGATGGGGCGCGAACTTCTAGCCTATTTTTGGCGCTGAGGCGTGACATTTGGCGCTGGGGCTCCGAATTACAGAACACCCAAAACCAAAAACAAAATCAAGCTACTATGTCTTAATTTCTAACACCAATTAACATGTATAACTTATGAAAATTACACATAAACTTCACCAAGCATACAAATACTAAATTAACACAAATTAAACCATAATTCTAGAAAAATTAAATGCTAGAATAACATATTTTAAAACCAAAAACTCCATTTTTGATATTTCTTGACACAGTGAACACTGTAATCATAATGATACACCAATTTGATTCTTTTGAACTAAGTTCTCTGTAATTCTTAACAAACTAACTAACATAGTCACAGTTCAATTTCACACACTAAATTGATCATCATAATTGTTACTTACATAAGCTACATAAGAAATACATATACTGACATTATTTTTTCCAACTGTCAAACGAATTTAGCATGCAATTCTCGTTTAAGCACTACCTCTAATCATCATAAACTCATATAATCACAAGTAACCCATTGTATAACAACAATTCAACAAATTTGAAATCATAGAGTATATAAAATTTTGCCGTAGGCTCATATATGCATATTCATATATAATTAGGGAAAATACCTTCAATTAGGGTAATAATTCCTTGCAAACACCACTGAATTAGCTTTGAAACTGTAAGCTTCCTCTCAATCTCTCTCAAGTTTCATCATCAAGCTCTATAAATTCTCGGACTCTTCTCTCTTCTTAGTTCTAAGCTTAAGCCAAATACCAAGTTACGTAGTCTAGCTAAAGACTTAAGCAAGCAAAGAAAAAAAAACCGATAAACCTTAATACTATTACTAATTGCAATTTCAACATTAACGATATAACATAAATATATTATATTTATTATTTTAATTTATTTTTATTTAAATTCAAAAATTAAAAATCTAAAAGCCATAAGGCTTGTTTGGCAAAACCCTTTAAATTTTAAAGAATTTATATCCTTAAGCATTGTTTGGGTAAAACTAGATTAAAACTACTTTAATTTATTTTTAAAAACTCCTTATACTATAGTTATTTGTCACACTTTATTTAATCAAGCTTTCATATTTAATTTAATTAATTCAAATAACAATTAATTAAATAATTCATTTAATCACATAACTCAATACAAATAATTAACCATCAACTTGAAATATCAATATAATAATAATTTTCTTAACTCATTAATTATTTATTTAACACATAAATAATTAATCAATTCAAATTAAACAAATATTTATTTATAAATAAATATACCAATTAAATATTTATATAATTCAATAAATATTTAAAATTACAATTTAAATTTTTGGATTGTTACAACATAGTTTATATTACCGTATGAAACACAATATCACAGACCTCACAACACACACACACACACACACACACACACATATATATATATATATATATATATATATATATATATATATTCTTATTCGAACCCTTCTCATGCCTTAAAAATTTTATTTACTAAATTCTTGTTTTAATATTTTTTTTTGAAAATTCGGGTTCTTACACTACGTGCCAAGGATATTCGTGTTTTCACCAATGGTCATGATCATGTCAAACAACAATTCATATTTGCACCCTTGGCCGAAGAGAACGCATGGTTATGATCATACCAACATCTGTCCATCAATGCACTACGGGCCAATGAGGACTTTTATCAAATCATTTGTAACATTATGGTCATGATTATACCGAATACTCCCTGGTCATAATCATACCAATCACCAGTCCATCTATGCATGTAAGCCACATATGACTTTCATCACAATATAAGCATGAGGATGATGACAATGATATAAGAATTCAATTAAATGAAAGCAAGGATAAATTTTAAAGATTTATAATTTAATTTATCCAAAATTCAATAATATCCAAATTGTCAACATTATACTGCTTTATGGAGTAAATTCAAGAATGATATTGTATCAAAAATGATTTGGACCGGAAAAAAATCAATTTTTGTCATGAATAGTATTTCGGGTGAATAGTACCCGAGTGAATAGTATCCCGTGAATAGTACTTCGAGAATAGTACTTTTTGAATAGTACTTTGTGAATAGTACCTCATGAATAGTACTTTATAAATAGTACTTTGTGAATAGTACCCCATGAATAGTATAATATTTATAAATAGTACCGTATTTATGAATAATGCCCATGAATAGTACTATGTGAATAGTACCGTACGTATGAATAGTGCCGTATAAATGAATATTACCCATGAATAGTAATTCGGCATGAAAAGCTTAAAATTTAACAAGAATGTTCAGAAAAATATCCTTGTGAAACGATACTAGATGAAGTGCAAATTTTAAGGATATTCTACTAACTTCACGGAGTATAGAAACAATACTTCAACAAAATGAGGGTATAATCAGGAATACGAGACGAAATAATATTACTTACATACTATATAGTATGGAAGATAATATTATTTCTTATGAATACTAAACAAAAATAATATCCCTTACGAATACGAAAGAAATAATACCCCTTACCTTAGTAGAAGACTGGATACTGCAATAGTGAAGTAGCAGAATACTCTTCTTTTTCTCTATAGCTTCTCTCTCTATAATTGCATTTGTGAGTCTTAGTGAATTGGTGAGAATGAAAGAAGAATGAGCTTTTATTTATAGGAAAACATAGTTTCGATAATTTCACGTTTTGGGGCTCAAATTATTACAGTATAGTACCTCATCTTTTCCTCTATTTTTAATTTAGTCCTACAAGTATTATCAAACTTGCACTACCTCCCCTAATAGTACATCATATGAATCAATAGTTCCATTCATGTGAATAAATAGTTATATGCATATGAACTAATAGCAATTAATTGCTCATTTATCCGATTAATTACCCAATTGGTCAATTTAACCTCCAGAAATCAATTATTATCGAAATAAATGTCGATTTCCACAAACACTAATAATCCCAACACAATGGAACTATCAATTTCATCTTTAATCAATACCAACTTAATCATCATTAATATTATAACTCACAATATTTAACAACCAGATTATTCCCAGGAAAGAGGGGTCTTTTCGAGAAGAATTTCTCCCTATTGGCGTGCAATTAGGTGACCAAACCTCTTCTCGACAGAACTTTCTAGACATCGTCAATATTGCAAATAATAATATGAATAACTTTGTCGTCTCAATTATTGATTTAATAGTATAAAATATTATGCAGATGATACTGTGATAATAATTGAATCAATAATATGAGAGATATTATACATCAACCATCGTAAGTAATAATTGAGTATAACCGAGTGACTTCTCACGTAAGCATCAATAATCAATACTGATGCAAAAGGCTTCAACACTTTTGTTTTGCATCGATGACTCTCGTGATCATTGATGGCTCGATTCTTTGTTCGCCCTTCCGAAATAAGAAGACCGTGACGCCCAAAAGCAGTATACGCCACCTATTCTCGAAGTCGCCAAATACATAGTATGTAATACAAATACAACCTTAAATATAAAACATGAGCTGTGAGTTTTAATACAAATATTGTCTTCTAGAAAGTATTCAAACTCAAAATAAGTCCTCAGTAAATTTATTATCACACTATTTCATAGAATAGTGAGGACTACTAATGATATCATCTGGACCGTCACTCCGTTCCCCGGCTAGTCCCTGCTATGTTCTCATTTCCTGAAGAGAACAATGAAAAGCAAAAGGGTGAGCTCAAATAGCTCAGTAAGAAATATTATGACTAAGATAATGCGTAATAAATTATCGTTAGCCTTCAATGTTGTTAAACCGATACAATATAACAAACATCAAGTTTAATCATAGCAATGAACAAGCAATCCATTAGAAGAGTCAAGTAGAGAATAAAATCTACTATCTTCTATGATTTAAAAGGTTTTTCATCACTTTTATCGCTGAGACTCAGCTCAATAAATAATCCACATCATCCCTGCACTACGGCCAAGGATATTCATTAATATCACAACCACAAATTATCCATGCACTACGGGCCAATGATATCCGTGTATTCATCAATGGTCATAATCATGCCAACAACTGTCCATCAATGCACTACGGGCCAATGAGGACTTTTACCACATCATTTATAACATTACGGTCATGATTATTACCGAATAATCCTTGGTCATAATCATACCAAGTCCATCTATGCACTACATGCCACGATGACTTTCAACATAATATAAACATGAGGATGATGACAATGACATAATAATTCAATAAAACAAGTTCAAGAATAAATTTTAAAGATTTATAAGTTAATTTATCCTGAACTCAATAATGTCCAAATTGTCAACATGATACTGCTTTGTGGAGTAAAATTCAAGAATGCTCGTAAGAATATTTCCATGAAAGATCTATCGATGAAGCATAAATATCCGGGATATTCTACTAATTTTATGGAATATAGAAGCCAAAACTTTAACCAACTAAGTATAATATAATATATGAAAGCGCAAATGGATTTTTCGTCACCATGCGATAATCCACGAGATGCAGATCATTTCCACAGTTTAATAAGGAATGAATACAAAGGATCATTCACCATGCATGCGGTAATCCACATACAAAGTTATTCCAAAAAATAATAAAGAATGGAACTGTGTCACGCGTAATCCGCATGCATGTGATATTCCAACAGAATAATAAAGAATGGAACCAGTCATGCGTAATCGCGCATGCATGTGATGTTCCAACAGAATAATAAAGAATGGAACCAGTCACGCGTAATCCGCATGCATGTGATGTTCCAATGTAATAATAAAGAATGGAATAACAAATGAATTCACCAGAATGCGATAAATCGCATGCATGTGTTATTCCAAATGTAATAATAAAGAATGGAATAATGTAAGAATTTCACCATATATGCGTTACTTGGCATAAAGTTATTCCAACATAATAATAAAGAATGGAATAACAACATAATTTACTGTGCATGCGATAGATCAGCATGTATATGTTATTCCAACAAAATAATAAAGAATGGAATAATGTAAGAATTTCACCATGTATGCGGTAGATTGCAGACAGACATGTTATTCCAACATAATAATAAAGAATGGAATAACAGCTCTTACGAGTATTTGAAAGAAAATAATTCTCTTCATGAATACTGAAAGAAATAATAATACCTTACCTTAAAAAGAAGAGTATTCCAAATGGTAGAGGCGGGGATATACTTGAAGAAAACTTGCACTATTTTCTACGCTCAAAACTTTCTTAAACTCTAAAGAAATACGCTCAAGATTATAGAAGAAGAATTCTCTAAATTTTTGGTGTGTTTTTTAATTCTAACTAAGCATCCTATTTATAGGAGAATGGAAAGGATACTATGCAATAAAATATAATATATTCTATTTATAATTATATAATAAAACAAAATTTATAATATATATTATTTAAAATCTAATAAAACAAATAACTTTATAAAAGTATTCTGTTTTATATAAAAAGATTTTACTATGCAAACACTATTCGTGCACTACGCAAAACACTATGCATAATAAAATATAATATATTCTATTTATAATCAAATAAAATAAAACTTTATAAAAAGTATTCTATTTTATATAAAAAGATTTTATTATGCAAACACTATGCAGGCACTATGAAAACACTATGCATAATAAAATATAATATATTCTATTTATAATCAAATCAAACAAAACTTTATAAAAAGTATTCTGTTTTATATAAAAAAAATTCTATTTTATAACATTTATAATAATAATAAAACAAAATTTTATATAAACTTCCGTGACTTCCCAGATTCCCCCCCCTCCATTTCTCAATTTTCTTCCGTGGGCCCCACATGTGGGCCCCCACCTTTATTATACTGAACAACTTTCTATCATTTTTTTTGAAAAATGGGTAAATGGGGGTTTATAAAATAAGCAACATTTATGACAAATACTTCATAAAAATCCCCTCAATATTTTTAACAACATATATCATCATTATTATAATTCGCAATATTTAACAACTGTGTCGCTTCAGGAAAGAGGGCTTTCCAATAAGGATTTTCTCCTATTTACGCCGCAATTAGGTGACCAAACCTCTCCTCGATGATCTTCTAGACATTGTCAATATTGTAAATAATAATATGAATAACTTGTCATCTCAATTATTGATTTAATAATATATAAAATATCGACAATAATTGAATCAAATAACATGAGATACTACGCAAGAATTATCGTAGCAATAATTGAACAAAACGGAGTGACTTCTCACGTAAGATCAATAATCAATACCGTGTGCTACTACGCAACCACGCGTAGACATCGTATTTTTTTAGTATTGGGTAGCTCAACAGCTTTTAACGGTAAAACTTCCGCCGTTATTTTTCATAAAAGATATTTCGTCATTTTCTCATTAAACAATAATTCCGTTGTGGGGTCCACTAATGATTGTCTTGCATGCATTTAATATTCACTGTTAAAACGAATATTCCCCGACCAATAGAATATAATACAACAACTTGCATACTTTGCAAAATTTATAAATACTACCCACAACTATAACATTATCTCAAATCCATACCATAATATTCAAAAAAAATATTTTGAGAAAATTAAATCTTTATTCATAAAATTTGGGGTTTTACAATCTCCCCTCCTTATGAAATTTTGCCCTCGAAATTTACGTACGTACCTGGTATGCCGAACAGATGAGGATACCTCGTCAGATTCTAACTCTTGAGGTATAACCTTTGAGCGTGGAATATATTCCATGATTTTAACAGATACATCTTCATACGTTAAATTATCTGCTATCTCGTCTGGTTCTAAATCAATAATGTGGTTTGGGTCGTCCATATATTTATGTAACATCAATACGTGAAAAACGTTATGAACACGAGACATACTTAGCGGTAAAGTGAGTCTATAGGCCACAATTCCTACTCGTTCGATGATTTCAAATAGACCAATAAAGTCGAGGGTTGAGATTTTATCTCTTCGTCAATTCTTGATTCTAGAATAACGCCCTCTTGAACCTTCTTCTTCACATTCATAAGCTCTGAGTCTGTAGCATGAGTGGCTTTAACTTTATCGATTAAAGTCGGTTCTAATCGTACATTCGTTATCTTCACGTAAGTTCGTATATTCGCACTCATAAACGCATACGATCTTCTACTCAACGTGTCAGCTACCACGTTCGTTCTTCCACAATGATATTGAATGGTATGATCGTAATCTTCATTAGCTCGAGCCAACGTCTTTTGCGCATTATACGTTCTTTTTGGTTGAAGAAATATTTAAGGGTTTTGTACTGGGGTCAATACAAAATTCAATTTCATGCTCTAGGGGTAGGCTAAGAAGTCTTCAAGAATACGTCAGGAAATTTATTAACAATATAAATATCATTCAAAACTGTGACTCTCATCCAAGACTTGGATAACACGTCACATTGATACCTATCAACTTGCTTGAATTCACATAACAGGTTGGTTAGGAATATGAAAGCTAACAACCTTACGAAAAGCATGATGAGTAGTTAACCAATCGATTGCAAAAATCACATCAAGGGAAAGTATTTTCAAAGAGATAAGATCAACAGGTAACGTGAGGGTATCGATATGAATCAAACAAGATTTATAAACAGTGGAGGTAACGAAGGTTTCTCCTAACGGAGTTTCAACAGATAAGTCAAAGTCTAATTTCTCAAAAGTCAAATTTAAACGTTAAGCGCAAGCAAGAGAGATAAAAGAATAGGTAGAACCGGTATCGAATAAGGTATAGACTTCGTAAGTGTTTATGATTAACTTACCCGTGATAACTTCGTTTGGGTTCCTCGACAAATGCTCTCACTTAAACTACCGGCTTTGACTTGTCTGAGACATCCTTTGGCATCATTATCCCAGCTGGACTTGACTTTACTACACGACAAAATCGAGCTAGGTGACCTTCTCTTTCGTAATTGAAACACGCTTTGGATTGCTACGTACAGTTTGGACGGATGTGTCCCTCCTGTCCGTATTTGAAACATACGACCGGTGGTCGTTCTTCTTCCTTTGAAACGGGTGCTGGTGTTGTTGTCTTTCCATCATTATTGAACCTTCTCTTCTTAAAATTTCCACTTCTATTATCTTGGCCATGATTACCACCAAGTGGTTACCATTCTTGGCATGATAATTTCCCCACGATGGTTATCATTGTTAGATGGTTGCCAATTAATAGAAAGACGATTATTATCGTTTTTGTTGGTCGTTGCCTTTTGGTTGTGCTGACTCATTATCGCGCTCCAATAACTGAGCCCTATTCATAACATCTGAATATAAACAAAGTTTGTGAGAAATGAGGTATTAACATATTTCGGGTTTCAAACCTCTTAGAAACATTCGCGTCATTCTCTCCTCATTATCAACCAAATGGGACGCAAACCGGGATAACTCGGCAAACTTGGCTTCGTACTGCGACAAGGTCATGTTGTTTTGCTCCAGCTTTATGAACTCTACCTCTTTCATGTGATGAATACTTTCGGGAAAATACTTGTCGTTGAACAATTCTTAGAACTTCTCCCAAGTCATCTTCAGTGCGGCATGTTGAGTATGCTTTACAGATTCTCACCAGTAATCTGCCTCTGCTCACAACATAAAGGTGGCAAAGGGAAACTTTTGCTCCTCGGAGCATCCCAAGACATCAAATATCTTGGTGATCTGGTTTAACCACATCTCCGCCTTAAGTGGTTCTCGCTTTCCCAAAAACTCTCGTGGTCTAAGCTCCTTGAATCGCGCTAATGCCGGATCAATCGGGTTGCCATTATTTCCACCTATATTTTGAACAGGAGTCTCTCTTACCTGATGTTGCATGAATTGCATAAAGCCTCTGAACATTCCAACGTTCATCATCTGATCGGTGTTGTTATTTACCTAAGAATTATTGTCTTCCTATTACACATTATCCTGGGTATTAATCGTTGGTGACTCAACGGTCTCATGTGCTTCATTACTGATCTCAACATTTTCAGATGTCATTTTCAAACATTGTTACAAAACAAGGGTTAATTGACATATCAAATATTATCCCTCTACTCTGACCGACCAATTAAATAACAAGTAAACTTAGGTAGGTCATACTAGCAAAGGAATTCTCCGTCTCTCCCCTCCTAGTTCTTATCTCATATCTCAGCCAGGGATCATAACCCTAAGCTTTGATACCAACTATGACGCCCCCAAAATAGGTATACATCACCTATTATGAGTCGCCAAATATATAGTACAGAATACAAATACAACCTTAAATATACAACATGAGCTGTGAGTTTTAATACAAATATTGTCTTCTAGACAGTATTCAAACTTAAAATAAGTCCTCAGTACATTTATTATCACACTATTTCATAGAATAGTGAGGACTACTAATGCGATCATCTGGACCGTCACTTCGTTCCCCGACTAGTCCCTGCAACGTTCTCATTTCCTGAAGAGAGAAATGAAAAGCAAAAGGGTAAGCTCAACTAGCTCAGTAAGAAATATTATGACTAAGATAATGCAGAATAAATTATCGTTAGCCTTCAACAGTGTTAAACTGATACAATATAACAAACATCAAGTTTAACTGTAGCGAAACAAGCAATCTATTAGAAGAGTCAAGTAGATAATAAAATCTACTATCTTCTATGATTTAAAAGGTTTTTCATCACTTTTATCACGAGAGACTCATTTCAATAAATAATCCACATCATCCTCCAAGACTACTGCCAAGGATATTCATTAGTATCACAACCACAAATTATCCATGCACTCACGGGCCAAGGATATTCGTGTATTCATCAATGGTCATGATCATGCCAACAACTCATCCATCAATGCACTACGGGCCAATGAGGACTTTTACCATCATCATTTATAACATTACGGCCATGATTATACCGAATAATCCTCGGTCATAATCATACCAAGTCCATCTATGCACTACATGCCACAGATGACTTTCAACATAATATAAACATGAGGATGATGACAATGACATAATAATTCAATAAAACAAGTTCAAGAATAAATTTTAAAGATTTATAAGTTAATTTATCCTAAACTCAATAATATCCAAATTGTCAACATGATACTGCTTTGTGGAGTAAAATTCAAGAATGCTCAGAAGAATATTTCCATGAAAAGATACTGGATGAAGTGCAAATATCCAGGATATTCTACTAATTTCATGGAATATAGAAGCCAAAACTTTAACCAACTGAGTATAATATAATATATGAAACTGCAAATGGATTTTCGTCCGCCATGCCAGAATCCATGAAGCATGATCATTTCCACAGTTTAATAAGGAATGAATACAAAGGATCATTCACCATGCATACAGTAATCCACATATGAAAAGTTATTCCAATGTAATAATAAAGATTGAACCGTGTCATGCGTAATTCGCATGCATGTGATATTCTAAATGTAATAATAAAGAATGGAACCAGTCATGTGTAATCCGCATAGGCAGGATGTTTCAATGTAATAATAAAGAATGGAATAACAATGAATTTCACGAGTGCATGCGATAGATCAAGCATGATAAAGTTATTCCAATGTAATAATAAAGAATAGAATAATGTAAGAATTTTACCATGTATGCAGATTGCCAGATGTATAAAGTTATTCCAACATAATAATAAAGAATGGAATAACAACATAATTCACTGGGCATGCGATAGACCCTCACAGACAAAAGTTATTTCAACAGTAATAATAAAGAATGGAATAATAGAAGAATTTTCACCATGTATGCCAGATTAGACAGTACATGTTATTCCAACATAATAATAAAGAATGGAATAACAACTCTTTACGAGTATTTGAAAGAAAATAATTCTCTTCATGAATACGAAAGAAATAATACCCTTACCTTAAAAAAGAAGAGTATTCCACTTGCAGGTAAAGGGATATACTTGAAGAAAACTTGCACTATTTTCACGCCAAAGCTTTCTTGAACTCTAAAGAAATACGCCAAGATTATGAAGAAGAATTCTCGAATTTACCGTGTGTTTTTTAATTTAACTAAGCATCCTATTTATAGGAGAATGGAAAGGATACTATACAATAAAATATAATATATTCTATTTATAATTATATAATAAAACAAAATTTATAAAATATATATATTATTTAAAATCTAATAAAACAAATAACTTTATAAAAGTATTACATTTTATATAAAAAGATTTTACTATGCAAACACTACGCAGAGCACTATGCATAATAAAATATAATATATTCTATTTATAATCAAATAAAATAAAACTTTATAAAAGTATTTTGTTTTATATAAAAAGTTTTTCATTTTATTACATTTATAATAATAATAAAACAAAATTTATATATATATATATATATATATATATATATATATATATATAAACTTCCGTAACTTCCCAGATTCCCCCCTTCCCTATTTCTCAAATTTCTTTCGTGGACCCCACATGTGGGCCCCCACCTTTATTATATGGAACAACTTTCTACCGATTATTTTAAAAAATGGATAAATGGGGGTCCATAAAATAAGCAACATTTACGACAAATACTCATAAAATTCCCCTCAATATTTTTAACAACATATATCATCATTATTATAATTTGCAATATTTAACAACTAGGTCGTTCCCAGGAAAGAGGGGGCTTTCCAATAAGGATTTCTCCCTATTTACGCGCAATTAGGTGACCAAACCTCTCCTTGACAGAACTTCTAGATATTGTCAATATTGTAAATAATAATATGAATAACTTGTCATCTCAATTATTAATTTAATAATATTTTATATAAAATATCAACAATAATTGAATCAAATAACGTGAGATACTATGCAACAATTACTGTAGCAATAATTGAACAAAACAGAGTGACTTCTCACGTAAGCATTAATAATCAATACCATGTGCTACTATGCAACCACGCGTATTACTATACTTTTATTACTGGGTAGCTCAATAGTTTTAACGGTAATACTTCCGTCGTTATTTTTATAAAAAGATATTTCTATCGTTTTCTCATTAAACAATAATTTAATTTTATGGGGTCCACTAATGATTGTCTTGGTCGTCATTTAATATTCATCGTTAAAACGAATATTCTCCGACCAATCGAATATAATACAACAACTTGCATACCTTGCAAAATTTATAAATACTACCCACAACTATAACATTATCTCAAATCCACACCATAATATTTAAAAAAAATATTTTGAGAAAATTAAATCTTTATTCGTAAAATTTGGGGTTTTACAAAGACACTTCAGATTTGTGGCGTGTCCAGCTCGCTTTCTCCTTGTGATCTCCCGTTCACTTATCATCAATGGACTAACCCAATGCTTAATCACTTTAGCCTTGTTCTTCAGAGTCTGACCAGTATCTTTGTGTACACTCCATCAGTTCTTTCTTTGTTTAGTAAACACTACGATCCTGGTTTCTTTCAAGATCGTCGTCTTCCATTTTCTTGATAGCTATTGTACTTGCTGACTTTCCTTAGTCAGTTACTGAAGTCTTCTTCTGATCAACTTGTGGAAGACTTCATCTCGAATGGCTTCACAACCCAATCTGGATATTGATTGAGTTGGTGCTTAGATCTTTTGTTAGCTTACATGCCATTCGTTAAGTGCTTTCTGGTTTCCTTTAGGTGGAATGTATCTTTGCAGTACCAACCAGAGGCTTCGTTCCTTTGGATATTCTGGGAGTCCTCAATTGTTGAGAATCATGTTTGCTCTATGATTCTGCCTTGGCGTTGTGAGCACATCTGTTGAAGTCTCAGTTCTACACTCTGCGATTCATCTTCGGCTGTGCAAACACTACGACTCCGAGATCAGATCTTGACACTCTACGATTTTTGTCGTTGTTCTTGTTGTCTTTATCTGATCTTACTCGATCACGATCTCGCCTCGACACATCGAGAGACTCTACGACTCACGAGTGTAGTCTCACGATTCTTAACAGCTTTGACATCGATGAGGCTCTACAACTCAGAGTGTAGTCTACGATTCTTGACTTGGCTTTAACATTAGTAGACTCTACGATTCAGAGTGTAGTCTACTATTCTTGACTTGGCTTTGACATCAGTAGGCTCTACGACTCAGAGTGTAGTCTATGATTCTTGACTTGGCTTTGGCAGATGCTTGGTCGACTCTTAGACAGGTTGTCTCTATGATTCTGAACATGACTTCCGATGAGACTACGGCTCAGGAAGTTCTTCTCATTACACACTAAGATCCTTCCTCATCTCTCCTGGCGTCTCTGAACTTAAAGAGATCTACTATCTTGCAGACTACGATTCTGCCTTGATAGCTCTCTAGTTTTCCTTGACTCTCTGGGCAGACTACGATTTCTGGTGCAGTGCTCGACGATCAGACAAGCCTATCTATTACATTATAAGATCAACCTAACAAGCTTGATCTTTCTATATTCAGTCCTTGTACATCATTTCATTTTAAGGACTTTACAAAGCTGTTTTGCTTTATGTAGGATCAACCTAAAATATTTGATTAATTCATTCTAAGTCCTTGTACATATGTTCCTATTATCTATCAAAGGACTTTATAGTTTTTTTTAATGCAAGCATACTTGCATATTCATTCATTTATATCATAATCAAATCATACATAAATAGGAATATCATTCACATGCTTATTCCTAACAAATAGTATCCCGTGAATAGTACTTCCGAAATAGTACTTTTTTAATAATACTTTGTGAATAGTATCCTGTGAATAGTACTTTATGAATAGTTCCCCGTGAATAGTACCCCATGAATAGTACTTTGTGAATAGTATAATATTTATAAATAGTATTGTATTTATGAATAGTGCCCATGAATAGTATATGAATAGTACCATACATATGAATAGTATCGTATAAATGAATATTACCCATGAATAGTACTCCGCATGAAAAGCTTAAAATTTAACAAGAATGTTCAGAAAAATATCCTTGTGAAACGATACTAGATGAAGCGCAAATTTCAAGGATATTCTACTAATTTCACGGAGTATAGAAGCAATACTTCAACAAAATGAGGGTATAATCAGGAATACGAGACGAAATAATATTACTCACATACAACAGAGTATGGAAGATAATATTATTCCTTATGAATACTGAACAAAAATAATATCCCTTATGAATACAAAAAAAATAATACACCTTACCTTAGTAGAAGACTGGATACTGCAATAGTGAAGTAGCAGAATACTTTTCTTCTTTCTCTCTATAGCTTCTCTCTCTATAATTGCTCTTGTGAGTCTTAATGAATTGGTGAGAATGAAAGAAGAATGAGCTTCTATTTAAAGGAAAACATAGTTTCGATAATTTAACATTTTGGGGCTCAATTTATTACAGTATAGTACCTTCATCTTTTCTTCTATTTTTAATTTAGTCCTACAAGTATTATCAAACTTGCACTACCTCCCCTAATAGTACATCATGTGAATCAATAGTTTTATTCATGTGAACAAATAGTTATATGCATGTGAACTAATAGCAATTAATTGCTCATTTATCCGATTAATTATCCGATTGGTCAATTTAACCTCCAGAAATCAATTATTATCGAAATAAATGTCGATTTCCACAAACACTAATAATCCCAACACAATGGAACTATCAATTTCATCTTTAATCAACACGAACTTATTCATCATTAATATTATAACTCACAATATTTAACAACCAGATTATTCCCAGGAAAGAGGGGTCTTTTCGAGAAGAATTTCTCCCTATTGGCGTGCAATTAGGTGACCAAACCTCTCCTCGACAGAACTTTCTAGACATCGTCAATATTGCAAATAATAATATGAATAACTTTGTTGTCTCAATTATTGATTTAATAATATAAAATATTATGCAGATGATACTGTGACAATAATTTAATCAATAATATGAGAGATATTATGCAGTAATTATTGTAGCAATAATTGAGTATAACTGAGTGACTTCTCACGTAAGCATCAATAATCAATACCGTGTGCTACTATGCAACCACGCGTATTAATGTTCTTTTATCACCGGGTATTTCAATAGTTTAACGGTAAAACTTTCGCCGTTATTTTTATAAAAAGATATTTATGTTGTTTTCTAACTTCGACAATACTTTCGTTGTGGGTCCACCAATGATTGTGTCGTCGTACGAATATTCCCCGACCAATCGAATATTTTATGACAACTTGCATACTTTACAAAATTTATAAATACTACCCACAACTATAACATTATATCAAATCCACACCTTAATATAAAAAAAAATATTTCAAAAAAATTAATCTTTATTCATAAATTTGGGGTCTTACAGTACTGTTAAGAAAAAAATCACGGACGAAATAATTTGAAATTCACGGATGCAATATGCAAGGTCAAAGACTGACTGCTGCTGACCATCAAACACCTACTATCAAAATACTACACCAACTTTATAACATATATATATATATATAACTATCATTTTTATTCCCCCCACCATCACAAATCTTCCACCACACACACACACATGCCCTCCCCTCCAAGGCATCTTCCCCCCCCCCCCCTTTTCATTTCATCACACATACACACATACTTTCTTTTTTTTTCTCCTGTATCCTCCACCACCCACCACATTAATATTACAAACACACACACACACACACACACACACACACACACACACATCACTTTCACCACACTCATCTTACACTCTCACACACATTTCACTATCACACACACACACACACTTCTCTTCTTTTTTCTTCCCACCACCACATTTCTTCTACCTATCACTTTCACTTCTTTTCCACCACTTTCCACTCACACACATTATATATATATATATATATATATATATATATATATATATATATATATATATATATATATATATATATTCCACCCACCACACACATCACATACATTTATATATGTATTCCCCCCTTTACGATACTCCCCCAATTTCCAAAATCATTTCTTTCACACGTGGACCCCTCAAATGGCCCCCACCTTTATTATAAAGAATAAATTTCTACCGATTATTATGAAAAATGGGTAAATAGAGGTCCAAATAATACGCCAATATTTACAACAAATACTTCATAAAATCCCATCAATATTTTTAACAACATTTATTCATCACTATTATTATTTGCAATATTTAACAACCAGATCATTCCCAGGAAAGATGGGCCTTTCTGATAAGGATTGCTCCTTATTGGCGCGCAATTAGGTGACCAAACCTCTCCTCGACAGAACTTTCTAGACATCGTCAATATGGTAAATTATAATATGAATAACTTTGTCGTCTCAATTATATATTTAAAAAAATTATTATGTAGATGATATTATGACAATAGTTGAATCAAATAACGTGAGATAATATGCAACAATTACTGTAGCAATAATTGAACAAAACTGAGTGACTTCTCACGTAAGCATCAATAATCAATACAGGTGCAGTGCTACTATGCAACCATAGCAGACATCATTATTTTTTTCACCACCGGGTATTTCAACAGTTTAACGGTAAAACTTTCACCGTTATTTTTATAAAAAGATATTTCTTTCATTTTCTCATTCCGATAATAATTTCGTTGTGGGGTCCACCAATGATTGTGTCGTCGCACGAATATTCCATGTTAAAACGAATATTCTCCGACCAATCAAATATTTTATGACAACTTGCATACTTTGTAAAATTTATAAATACTACCCATAATTATAACATTATATCAAATCCACACCATAATGCTTAAAAAAAATATTTTGAGAAAATTAATCTTTATTCACAAAATTTGGGGTCTTACAATCTCCCCTCCTTATGAAATTTTTCCCTCAAAATTTACGTACGTACCTAGTAAGTCGAAGAGGTGAGGATACCTCGTCAGATTCTAACTCTTGAGGTATAACCTTTGAGAGTATAATATATTTCTTCTTATCCAAGATTTTAACAGGTATCTCTTCATACATTAAATCTTCCGCTATCTCTTCCGGTTCTAATTCAATAATGTGGTTCGAGTCGTCCACATATGTATGTAACATGGATACGTAAAAAAAACGTTATGAACACGCGACATACTTGGCGGTAAGGCGAGTCTATAGGCCACAGTTCCTACTCGATCGAGGATTTCAAATGGACCAATAAAATCGAGGGTTGAGATTTCCTCTCTTCGTCGATTCTTGCTTCTAGAATTTTGCCTTCTTTATCCTTCTTCTTCACATTCATCAGCTCTGAGTCTGTAGCTTGAGAGGCATTAACTTTATCGATTAAAGTCGGTTCTAATTGTATATTCGATATCTTCACATAGGTTCTTGGAGTCTTTAACTCTATCTCCATCCTATATAAATCGTACAAATGGGTCTTTGTGTTAACTACGTCGCACTTGTAACCGCATACGATCTTCTACTCAACGTGTCAGCTATTATGTTCTCTCTTCCACAATGATATTGAATGTTATGGTCGTAATCTTCAACAGCTCGAGCCAATGTCTTTGGCTCATGTTACGTTCGTTTTGGGTGAAGAAATATTTGAGGGTTTTGTACCGGGTTCAAGGTCGATACAAAATTCTATTTCACGCTCTGGGGGTAGGCTAGGAATTTCTTCAGGGAATACGTCATGAAATTTATTAGCAATAGAAATATCATTCAAATCTGACGTATTTTTGTTTAAATCCGTGACATGGGCTAAGAAAGTTTGACATCTATTTTTCAATAAACGAATAGCTTTATGGCTTGATATGACAGTGATTGACTTTAGTGGTTTGGTTGCTTGAATTCACATAATAGGTTGGTTAGGAATATGAAAGCTAACAACCTTACAAAAATAATCAATTTTTGCATGATGAGTAGTTAACCAGTCAATTCCTAAAATCACATCAAATGCAAGTATTTTTAAAGAAATAAGATTGACAGGTAACGTGCGGGTACCGATTTGAACCAAACAATACTTATAAATAGTGGATGTAATGAAGGTTTCTCCCAACGGAGTTTCAACAGATAAGTCAAAGTCTAATTTCTCTGGAGTCAAATTTAAACGTTGAGCGCAAGTAGGAGAGATAAAAGAATGGGTAGAATCGGTATCAAATAAGGTATAGATTTCGCAAGAGTTTATGATTAGCTTACCCGTGATGACCTCGTTTGGTTCCTCGCTTTTTGGAAAGTTACGAAAAGCGGTCTCACTTGAACCACCGACTTTGACATGTCTGGGATAGTCTTTGGTGTCATCATTACCGTTGGAATTGACTTTCTCTATAGGGTATATTCCACCCTCAACTGCTTTATCGTACTCATGTTCCATGATCTGAATCATTAATCTTCGATCCATATCGAATTGGGGTTGACTGCAATATAAAGGGTAATTCAAAATTTGATGTTGGGTTCTCCCAATTGCTGTCTAAAAAGAGAAATACATATCATCTATTTTAGCCTTCTTGGACCAGACTTCTCTTTCCACAATATCAACGCGTCGTGCGGCTTTTACCCATGCATCCTTCATTCTCACTCGTTCAGTTGTTTCTTCTTTCAGCTGATCCTTGACATTTGAATTCTCAGATTCTAGCTTTAACATCTTATACTATGCCAAAGAGTGCTTTTGTTCAAGCATCACATATTGGGTAACAAAAGCTTGAAATTGTTGCATCTTTTTGCTCCACGACCGCCTACCGTTCTTCAACCTGCTCTTCTAACTCATGAATACGATTTTACAGTTCTACATTTCGATCATAAAGTTCTCCTAATAAATTCTCTTCAGGTTCCTCTTCTTCCTCACTCTCGGCTGCTACCTCTGCGACTAGCTCGGGTGCAACTATTAATTCTTCACTCACCACATGGATATCTCTAATTTCTTCTTCGCCTGACATCTTACAATCAAGTTTAATAACTTAATTAGTACTCTCCAATAAAATTTTTGTTATAACAAAATATTATACTCCAATATTTATTCTTTAAATGAATCTCCTCGATTCATCACTTAAAACTCTATATGAGTTCATCTCTTGATTTTTAGATGTCATTTTCAAATATTGACACAAAATAAGGGTTAATTGACATGCCATATTTTATCCCTATACTCTAACCGACCAATTAAATAACAAATAAACTTAGGTAGGTCATACTAGCGAAGGAATTACCCGTCTCTCCCCTCCAAGTTCTAGCCTCAAATCTCAGCCAGGGATCATATCCCTAAGCTTTGATACCAACTGTCACACCCCCAAAATTGGTATACATCACCCATCTTGAGTCGTCAAATACATGGTATAAAATTCAAATACAAACTTAATTATACAATACGACCAAAAGCGTAGCTGAGAGTTTTTACACAAATATTGTCTTCTAGACAATATCCAAACTCAAATTCAATATTATTACATTTATTTTTACTATTTCAGAAAATAGTGAGGACTACTAATGCAAACACCTGGACAGTCACTCCGTTCCCTGACTAGTCCCAGCTATATTCTCATTTCCTGAAGAGAACAATGAAATCAAAGGGTGAGCTCAACTAGCCCAGTAAGAAATATTATGACTAAGATAATGCATAATAATTTATCGTTAGCCTTCAACAATGTTAAACTGATAAAATACAATAGACATCAAGTTTAACTGTAGCAGAATAAGCAATCCATTAGAAGAGTCAAGTAGAGCATGATATCTACTATCTTCTATGATTTAAAAAGTTTATCATCAATTTTATCGCTAAGACTCAGAGTAATAAATAATCCACATCATCGAATCATCCCGCACTATGGCCAAGGATATTCATTAGTATCACGACCATGAATTATTCATGCACTTCGGACCAAGGATATTCGTGTTTTCATCAATGATCATGATCATGCCAACAACTGTCCATCAATGCACTACGGGCCAATGAGGACTTTTACCACATCATTTGTAACATTACGGTCATGATTATACCGAATAATCCCTGGTCATAATCATACCAAGTCCATCTATGCATTACGGGCCACAGATGACTTTCATCATAATATAAGCATGAGGATGATGACAATGATATAAAAATTCAATTAAAAGAAAGTAAATGATAAATTTGTAAAGATTTATAATTTAATTTATCCAGAATTCAATAATGTCCAAGTTGTCAACATGGTACTACTTTGTGGAGTAAAATTCAAGAATAATATTGTATCAAAAATAATTTGGACCGAAAAGAAATTAATTTTTGTCATGAATAGTACCTCGAGTGAATAATAACTGAGTGAATAGTACCCCATGAATAGTACTTCAGGAATAGTAACCCCGTGAATAGTACTCCGGTATGAAAAAGTTAAAACTTATCAAGAATACTCAGAATAATATCTCTATGAAAAGATACTGGATGAAGCACATATATCAAGGATATTCTATTAATTTCATAGAGTATAGAAGCCAAAACTTTAACAAAACGAGTATAAAATTCAAAATCTGAAATGAAATAATATTACTTACATACTACAGAGTATGAAAGAAAATATTATTTCTTAAGAATACTGAACAAAAATAATATCCCTTACCTTAAAAAGGAGAGTATTCCAACTGGTATAGCGGGGATAGTCTTGAAGAAAACTTGAACTATTTTCTACACTCACAGCTTCCTTAAACTCTAAAGAAATACACACAAGATTATAGAAGAAGAATTCTCTGATTCTGGTGTGATTTTCAATTCTAACTAAGTATCCTATTTATAGGAGAACGAAAGGGGTACTGTTAAGAAAAAAATCACGGACGAAATAATTTGAAATTCACGGATGCAATACGCAAGGTCACGGAATGACTGTGGCTGACCATCAGACGCCTACTATTAAAATAA
The DNA here is from genome assembly GCA_020205605.1 of Panax ginseng. Taxonomy (NCBI): domain Eukaryota; kingdom Viridiplantae; phylum Streptophyta; class Magnoliopsida; order Apiales; family Araliaceae; genus Panax; species Panax ginseng. Next base: position 42,051,005 of record CM035130.1, on the reverse strand, counting down.
TACATCAACTTTATAACATATATATATAACTATCATTTTCATTTCCCCCACCATCACAAATCTTCTACCACACACACACACATGCCTTCCCCTCCAAGGCATCTTCCCCCACCCCCCTTTTTATTCCATCACACATACACACATACTTCCTTTTATTTTCTCCCGAGTATCCTCCACCACCCACCACATTAATATTACAAACACACACACACACACAGACATCACTTTCACCACACTCATCTTACACTCTCACACACATTTCACTATCACCCACACACATATCACTATCACACACACACACACACACACACACACACACACACACACTTTCTCTTCTTTTTTTCTTCCCACCACCACATTTTTTCTACCTATCACTTTCACTCCTTTTCCACCACTTTTCACTCACACACACACACACACACACACACACACACACACACACACACACACACACATATATATATATATATACATTCCACCCACCACACACATCACATACATTTATATATATTCCCTCCCCTTTACGTATACTCCCCCCATTTCCAAAATCATTTCTTCCACACGTGGGCCCCACATGTGGCCCCCACCTTTATTATAAAGAATAAATTTCTATCAATTATTTTGAAAATGGGTAAATAGGGGTCCAAATAATACGCTAATATTTACAACAAATACTTCATAAAATCCCCTCAATATTTTTAACAACATTTATTCATCACTATTATTATTCGCAATATTTAACTACCAGATCATTCCCAAGAAAGAGGGAGCTTTTCGATAAGGATTTTTTTCTTATTGGCGCGCAATTAGGTGACCAAACTTCTCCCCGGCAAAACTTTTTAGACATCGTCAATATTGCAAATAATAATATGAATAACTTTGTCGTCTCAATTATTGATTTAAAAAAATATTATGCAGATGATACTGTGACAATAATTGAATTAAATAACGTGAGATACTATGCAGCAATTACTGTAGCAATAATTGAACAAAATTGAGTGACTTCTCACGTCAGCGTCAATAATCAATACCGTGTTCTACTATGCAACCACGCGTATTACTGTACTTTTTACCACATGGTATTTCAACAGTTTAAGGGTAAAACTTTCACCGTTATTTTTATAAAAAGATATTTCTGTCGTTTTCTCATTCCGACAATAATTCCGTTGTGGGGTCTACCAATGATTGTGCCGTCGTACGAATATTCTCTGTTAAATGAATATTCCTCGACTAATCGAATATTTTATGACAACTTGCATACTTTACAAAATTTATAAATACTATCCACCACTATAACATTATATCAAATCCACACCATAATACTTAAAAAAATATTTTGAGAAAATTAATCTTTATTCACAAAATTTGGGATCTTACATAATATTTTCCGATCATTATCTTAATTCTTGTGCAACACTCTAAAATGTCCTATATTAAAGGACGGAGGGAGTAGTAAGTAGTAACCAATGTCGAACCAGAAGAGGAAAAACCTATCCAAAGGAAATTTCTCCGTCCTGAAAAAATTGGCTCAACTTTTCAAGTTAAATTGATCAATTTAAAAAAAAAAAAATTTTACCGATCTCATGTTTGTTAGTTTTTTTAGGGTGAAGAGAAGGAATTTGGAGTTAAAAAATTGATTTTATTTTTAGCTCAAAATTTTTCCCAGAAGTTGGAGGATTTGGAGGGATGAGAAATGATAGAAAAATTAGATATTTTATAATACTTTCGTTCCTTAATATAAGTTATTTTTAGAGTTGTTCACAAGTATTAAGAAAATGATTGTATAGCATTAAATATAATATCAATTATCTATATTGCCATTATATTAGATAAAGGGTGTTATTTATTGAAAAAAAAAAGAGTAAGAGAACCAAAGTTACATTTAATACTTGGGATAATATTGAAAACTAAGCAATTAATACTTACTTAAAATTCTCAAACGACTTATATTAAGGAACAAAAATAATTATCTAAAATAACTTATATTAAGGAACGGATGGAGTATTATCTAAACTAACCCTTCAAAATAAATTATGTTATCTATTATATGGCCTAAATATGGATTAATATCCTCAACTTTTAATGTTTTTTCACTTTGGGAATTATTTTCTAAATTGTTTTAATTAGGGGATTAAATTTTTAATTTTTTTTCACTTTGGGGATTGTCTTCTCAAAATTTTCAATTAGAGGACTAAAATTTTAATTTTTTTCACTTTGGAGATTGTATTTTCATTTTTTTTTCATTACAAGATTAAACTTTTAAATTTCTGATTACGTCTAAATTGATAATGCCACATCAAAAAATTGGTGACATGGCAGCGACACGTGCCTAAAAAAAAATACTTATGTGTAATATTGAGTCTCATTTTAACATTTATTCATTTTTTTTTTATACCAAAAAAGATAAATATAAGACCATTATTAATTTTACTTTAAAAAATTTCATTAAATTTAGTTTTAAAAAAATTAAATTTACCAAAAAATTAAAAATTGAGAAAACAATTCCCAAAGTCGAAAAAAATTAAAATTTTAATCCCTTAATTGAAAATTTGAGAAGAGAATCTCCAAAGTGGAAAAAAAATTAAAAGTTTAATCCTCTAATTGAAAAAACTGAAAAGACAATCCTCAAAGTGGAAAAAATTTTAAATTTTAAACCCCTAATTGAAAAAATTGAGAAGATATTTTCTAAAGTGAAAAAAATTAAAAGTTCATGGTATTAATCCATATTTAGACCTTATTACATTAATATGTAAGAATAATATAGTAATAGTGTAATTTAAAAATAAAAATATTTTCTCTTCTCTTCCCTCATTCTAAACCCACAAATAAGAAAAAATATAATTAAAATTTCATTCATTCTCTTCATTTTTAAAACTCACAAATATAACAACGATAAATTATAATTCATTCTCATTCATCTTTTCATCTCGTCCCTCCAAACTCACAAACGCAACATAAAAATAATCGTAAATTCAATATGATTTCTCATGATTATAGCTTCTCCACTTATATTTATAAATGATGGTATACATTTTCATTATAAAAATAATCAATTTGACTAAAAAAAGTCAAATTAAACCTTTTTAGAGGTAGGAAGGGAGTTCTACTAATTTAAGGAATTTATTTTAGTTACGATAATAAAAGGATGTCATTTTTGTCTTGTAAATCATTAAATTATGTTTGTTCGTAAGGATTATAATACTGAGATTATATTCTCATGAATTATAATCTTGAGATTATATTCTTATGAATTATAATCACAAGACTATTAATCATTATAAGATTAAATAATCATATTCACATGTTTATTTTAATAGAATTATTTATGTAATAACTTAAAATAATATTACATTATGTTTGTTTTGTTCGTAATTATTTAAATGATTGGATAAAAATTATTATTTGGACTATTATAACCTCATTACTAATAACATAACAAAGATATCATATTCTTATTCGTTTGAGTATAAATAAATAAGATATGATACATCCGTTATTTTAAACAAAGATAAATGTTAATTTTGTCATAATTTTTTAATTCCAAATGATAAAGATTATAATACTTCGGTGGACATGATATTAAATAGTCCCATTTTAAATCATTTTATTATCTCTGAATTAATAGTCTTAAGTCTATTTTTTAAGTGAACTGATATTTTCATATATATTTTTAATATTTCCACATGTTCTCTTCCACATGAAGTCTCACCTTCATATGAAAAGAAATCATGTAAAAATATCAAAAATATATATCAAAATAATATTCCTTTTTTAAAACAAATAAAAGAATTGAGATTAATAGTATAATTCAAAAATGATATTTAAATCATAAATACAATTAAATCTTATTATATAAGTTCATTATTTACCGAAATAAAACTTAATAATATACTTAGTTCCGACCTACCTTATTAAATTAGTTTATAACTAAACTAAAATTCGTTAACACTTAAAATATTAAATATCAGATGTTTTAACTATACTAATTTTATCATGAATTTTTTATTAAATTAGCGTCATAACTAAATTAAATTTCATTACAACTTGAAGTCTTCTCGAGTTTCATTTTTAATTATATCAATATTAGCGAGTTTAATTGAGTAATAATAATTTTAAATGTGTCATAATTAAATTTAAAGTTCTATTAAGATTGATATTTCAAGCAAATTCATAATTTAGATTTTCAATACAATTAAATCGTCATATATAATTTTACTTTTCACCAAACTAAACTTTAATAATATAATAATAATTTTCTTAGATTCCTAATTACTACACACTACATTGAGTTGATTACGTTATAATTTAAGTGAAAAAAACTACAATATATAATTCCATTAGTTATGCTAACAAAAATTTAATAATTATCTTTTCAAAGTTATAATTGAATATATCTACGCTCATTCAATTTATTAGCTTAATAATAACGAAGAAAATATCTACACATACAAGTTGTGCTTCACAGGAGTTGATGAGTTTTTTGTTTTTTAATTGTTGAAAAGTAAAGACGGCAATGCAGTAGGCCGAAATTAGTTTTGCATTACTCAAATCCAAACTTAATTCAATCGGTTAAAATCTACTCTCATTTTAATACCCTATCTGAGCTGAATATTTCAGTATTTAACTCGAGATTAGCTCAAAAATATGATTTAAAATTTAAATTTGAACTTGATTCGAGTTCAAATGTGCTTTTAGTTAAGAATTTGAGGTTAAATTCAATTTAATTTATTTGATGTATTTATTATATTTTAAACTTAAAGAGATAACTAATTAGGTTTTTTTACGATAGATTATTTGAATTTGTTGTGGTCTTGCGGGTTGAGGACTTCCAGTGAGTACAACTGTTGTTGTTAATATTGGATGAACATATAGTTTTAGTGTTCAAATGAAATGATACAACTGTGTCTATAGTTGGATTTGTGTTAAATTATTTTTATCCACAGTTTTGCCTCTTTACTTTATGTGAGTTTCAATGAGAGTTGTATTCTCTAAAAAGATATAGATAGACATTGAAATAAAAAAAAAAATCAGAATATGCATTTTTTTCGTGCAGTCATACAGAAAAAAGTTAGATCAGTGCTATTTTGTCAAGATTTTAAAAATTCGCCTATGATAGAAAAATTCACGAATCCGCCCCTAAGTATAGATAATTATAGAGGAGTGTGTAGGAAACAATTTCCAAATTTTTTTTTTAATAATTTTTACTTTTAAAAATTATTATCCCAAGATGTTTCTCATAATTTAGCATAATCAAAAATTAAATAAATTAAATAAAATTATTAATATCTAGTGCTCGGTTGTAGCACAATATAGAGAATTTTTTTTTTTTTTTCTGATGAAGGCTTTTCCTCCTTCCTGATATTCCTCTTTATGACCCTTATTTTGATATTACGTACTTTTCTGAGTGAGGGCTCAAAATACTGCAAAGTGATATAATATATAGAGTCCTCTTTATCAGGATAATTTGAAAACTTATCTGATATATTTTATCCTGCTATTTTGTTATATCTTAATAAAGGTTAGAGTGGGGATCAAGTAGGATTCTACAATTCTAGCTCCAATATAATACTAATTTCTGATTAACTCTTTAATCAATTAGAATTATATTAATTATAACTAATTCCACTAAATAGTTATAATTGCACTCTAGAATTAATAGAATTAAAATTAATTAATTAAATCCTTCCACTATTAGTATCTTGCAAAAATACTCCTCTACAATAATATCCATAAACGCGTGTAGTAATAAAACTGTTAACCCACTACGTTTACTGCTTATATCCCTGACTACATAATTTATACACTTTTGATCACACATTAATTTAATAAATTAAATTAATACTTTAGTAATTTGAATTACTAAAATACTTGGCCAAGATTCTGGTGATCAACCAATAAATTGTATCAAGGGGATATTATAATTTAATTGTAGAATTCCATCTTGAAAAATATATGTTCCTAATTTCATAACATATATCACCCAACATATTGAGGTATTGATTGTATTTAAAATCTCACTCTTTAATATATTAAAGTGACATACATTATAAAATTAAGTTCATTATTCTCTCTCAAAGATTAAGAGTAATTGCACATTAATAGTAATTGAAAAATTATTTATAATAACAATATTTAACAAATAATTTTTTTTTTCAATAACGATCCGATTCTATGTATTTCAAAAATACACCAATACACTAGATTAAAGTCTTCACTTTACATGACTAAGACAAATCATCCAATCAAGTGTATTACAATCTACTAGAATGGTTTGTCAATTTTCATCTAAGATTGAGAACAATATATTTCTTTAATTATACATAACATATAATTTATGTCTTCTGTATATGACACTCCTTCATATACATAAATTATAAAATGTATAATTATGGACAAAATTTATGACACATTTAATTATGCAAAATGAAATTAAATTTTATTATTAAAATAATAAAATAAATATCAACATTGAGTTTTTTTGGGCTTAAAACCTTACAATCTCCCACTAGCCCTAAACTCAATCTACCATATTTCTAATACTCATTCCCTCAATATGAGAATCAAAAACTTTAGAAGACAAGGTCTTCGTAAAAAGATCAGCCAAATTTTGTGCAGAAGCTATCTTTGAAACTATCACATCTCCTCGTTAAACTATATCTCGGATGAGGTGATATTTTCTTTCAATGTGTTTGTGTTTCTTGTGGTTTCTAGGCTCCTTTGATTGTCCAATCGCCCCATTATTGTCACAAAACAGGACAATAGAAGATGATACTGAAGGTACCATTCCTATTTCTAACAAGAACTTCTTGAGCCATACAACCTCTTTTGCGACTTTCTAAGCAAAGAAATATATCAGTCACTTCCATGGTGGAGTCAACTATGCAAGACTGTTTAACACTCCTCCAACTGACAGCTCCACCTCCAAGAGTAAACACATAACCAGATGTTGATTTTCTAGAATCTCTATCTGACTGAAAATTTGAATCTGTATATCCTTTCGAAACAAGATCATCACTAGAATAAACAAGCATGTAATCTCTTGTTCTCCGTAGATACTTAAGTATATGCTTTACTGCTATCCAATGTTCGAGTCCGTGGTTAGGCGACGATCTCGACCGACTGCCTCTTATCGTGAAAACAAATATCGGTCTAGTACACAACATTGCATACATAAGACTTCCCACCGCCGAAGCATAAGGGATTGTCTTCATGCGCTCTTGCTCTTGAGGTGTCTTAGGACACTGCTCCTTAGTAAGAGTAATTCCATGTCTGATAGGAAGTAGTCCTTTCTTGGAATTCTGCATGTTGAACCTAGCCAAAATTGTATCTATGTATGTAGCTTGAGACAGGCCCAACATTTTATTCTTGCGATCACGCCAAAGCTTGATCCCTAGAATGTAATTAGTCTCTCCTAGGTCCTTCATCTCAAAATTACTAGACAACCAAATTTTAACACTAGATAATACTCCCACATCATTACTAATAAGAAATATATCATCCAAAGAAAGAACTAAGAATACCACCATCCCATCTTTATTCTTCTTGTACACATAAGATTCTTCTGGATTTTATTCAAAACCATAAGATTTGATTGCTTGATCAAACCTTATATTCCAAGACCTTGATGCTTGATGAAGTCTATAAATGGACTTCTGCAACTTGCATACCATATTTTCTTGGCCTTTAACTATGAAACCATCAGGCTGTTTCATATAGATTTCTTCATCAAGATATTCATTAAGAAAAGCAGTCTTGACATCCATTTGCCATATCTCGTAATCGAGATGAGCTGCAATGGATAAGAGTATTCTGATATATTTAAGCATAGCTACTGGTGAAAAGGTTTCCTCATAATCGATACCTTCTATTTGAGTAAAACCTTTTGCTACCAACCGTGCTTTATAGGTTTCCACCTTTCCATCTACCCCTCTTTTTCTTTTGTAGACCCACTTGCACCCTATAGGTTTGACCCCATTAGGTGCTTCTACAAGTTCACATACTTTATTTGAGTACATGGAATCCATTTCTTGTTTCATAGCTATGTGCCAGTTGGATGCATCTACATCATTAATAACTTCATGGAAGTTAGAGGGATTCGACTCTACTTCTTCCGGAATAACATCATAAGTTTCTCCAAGAAGTGAAAGTCTCTCAGGAGGCCTGATACTCCTCCCACTACGACGAAGCTCCGGTGTATTAGAAGAATCGGGTTGGTTAGTTTGTGGCAATTCATCCAAGTCTTGTGGTGGATTAATTGATTGAGTAATTGATGTACTTGACATATCTTCTAAGACAATTTTACTACTCGACTTGATATCCATTATGTAGTCATTTTCCAAAAAAACTGCATTTGCGCTAACAAATACTTTCTGGTCTAAAGGACTATAAAATAGACCACCTCTAGTTCCTTTTGGATATCCTACAAATAAACATACCTCTGTTCTTGTACCTAATTTATCAAAGTTTGTCTTTCTTTTTCGTATATGTACAGGTGTGCCCCATATATGAATATGGTGCAATACTGGCTTTCGCCCACTCCACAATTCTCTAGGAGTTAAAGGAACAAACTTTGATGGTATAAGATTCAATAAGTACATTGTCGTTTCTAGTGTATAACCCCAAAAGGAAATAAGAAGAGTAGAAAAACTCATCATAGACCTTACCATATCCGAAAGAGTCATGTTCCTTCTTTCTGCCACACCATTTTGCTGGGGTGTACCCGGTGCAGTCAATTCAGATATAATTCCTATATTAGATAAGTAATTTTTGAATTCCCCAAGAAGATATTCACCTCCTCGATTCGATCGAAGGGCCTTTATGTGTTTACCTGATTGCCTTTCTACTTCTGCCTGAAATTCTTTGAATTTTTCAAATGCTTCAGACTTTCGATGCATAAGGTACACATAACCAAATCTTGAGTAATCATCAATAAAGGTGATGAAATATTCAAACCCTCCTCATGCTCGAATATTCATAAGACCACATACATCTGTATGAATTAAGTCTAACTTATCACTAGCTCTATATTTCTTTGCCTTGAATGGTCCTTTGGTCATTTTTCCCTCTATACAGGATTCACAAACTGGAAGATTTTTAAATTCTAAGGAGCTTAGAGGACCATCTTTAACCAGTCTTTGGATCCTATTTAGATTAATATTACCTTATCGTAAATGCCAGAGATAAGTTTGATTAATTGAAGGAACTTTTCTTTTTAATGGTATATGTTGACTACATTCAGTTTGCATTAATGAATAATAATTTGGAGTAAGAATATATAAATTATCTACCAATGAACCAGAACAAATAAAATTTCCATTCTTGCGAATAACAATCTTGGAATAAAAAATAACTGAATATCCATGTTTAAACAAGCAAGAAACTGAAATTAAATTTCTACGAATGTCTGGAACATAAAGAAAATCTACTAATTCTAAAGTCCTATCATTATTAAAATTGAGATGCACAACTCCCACTGCAATAGCTGCTACTTTTGTGTTTGAACCAAGGTGTAGATAAATCTCGCCTTCATTCAACTTTCTGGTTTCCTGAAACCCCTGCAAAGAATTTTAGACATGATTAGTGGTTCCCGAATCTACACACCAAGATTAAGTAGAACGACCCACAAAACATGTTTCATGAACGAAAGATTAATATTTACCTATCTTGCCAAACTGATCAATGAGACAATCAATCATACCTTGATTTTTGATCTTGTCTAGGTAAGTAGAACAATTCCTTTTCCAGTGACCTTTTTCCCCCACAGTGAAAATATTTCCATTTAGGTTTTGCTTTTGCCCCTTTCTTCCCAACCCCTCCAAATGGAGGAATGTTTCCATTTGCAGCTTTCTTACTTTTATTCTTTTTTCAGTTCTTGCCCTTAGGCTTTCCCTTAAAAGTACCAGTTTTTGCAATATGCACGAAGAATACTCTCTGCTGTTTGAAGTTCCTTCATCAGTTCAGGTAAGGTTAAAGACATTTTGTTCATAGTGTAATTAAGTTTGAACTGATTGAAGGAATCAGGCAAGGTCTTTAGCAACATGTCAACTTAGGGTTTCCCCATGGTGTTTATTATATTTCCTGTGATAACAACCATATCATTCGTTTAAGTAAGAAATAATTTTTAAACAATGATCTCGAACTGAAGGTTCAGTCAACACAAACTTGTAGTCCTCAGTAGTCAACACAATGTCAATGTTTCTTTTTCAGTCCACATAATTTGGTCCAGTTAACTTATTTTCTTTAAGGATAACAACAAGGGGATTAAATGACAACATGGTAATCTGTACAATTATACAATATGCATAAATTAAATGGTCATTCCATAAAAATAAACTTTTGCATATAAATATGAAAGTGAAATCCTCAAATACAAACATAAAATAAACATGGCAACTTAATTTCAAATAATTCTCTTTTCGATGGGAAAAATAAGAATAATTTAAAATTACAATTATTTTTATATCTTGACATCTCATGATATAAAAATAATTCACCATTTAATTCAGCCCAAAACAATAATAATAAGTATCACTCCGCTGGGGGAGAATTATTATTTATGTTTTGTTAAGTGTATACAATCTATTTAAATTTTCTCTAAAATTTTAATACAAATATTTCGATGGGAAATAATTCGAAATACAATTTAAAAAAAATTCATCACAAGGAAATCCATATCTAATATAACTAGATTCTTGTATCTTCCGAAGGGAACTCACAAAATTTGAGATTAAATACATGTATCAATATAATGGATCAATGATGGAGGCCGTAAGAAATACAATTCTTTCTCTCACTTGATTTTTTATTTTTATTTTAATTGAGAATTTTTATTTTTTTAAAAATAATAATAATATTAATATCCCATATTAATATACATAACATGTAAACTAAGATCCATGCATATTCATATTTAACAATTACAACATTATGAAATTTTAACAATTAAACATTATAATTGTTAATTACTAATAAATATAATTGAATATGCATAATTAAATAAAATATTTGTTGTTACAGTTGGTATAGCTTGATTATTGTGACTAAAAGGTTTACAGTTCAAATCTTTACAACAACGTTTTATGTATATATTTTTTAAAACCAGTTTGGGCCTACCCTAAACAGTTTTTCTAAAAAAAATACTTCATTATTAGAAAGAATTGAACTCCTGACCTCCCATATACAAAATACTAATAATCCAACAAAATCAGCTGGGCTAAACAACCAATCATACTAGAATTTGACCAACATTAATATTTATTATAACTAAGCAACGTTGATATATCAATATATCAGTTTGCAGTAATTGTCACAACCGCATAATGCATCAGGAGAGCAGATTTCAACTTACAAAATTGGTTTTTTTTTTATTAACAACCCACATATATCCATGAACAACAGTTAATTGAATTATAAAAACAAATCTGATTGATGAAATCCGAAGAGCAATATTGGGAGAAAAAAAATCTATACATGCATCTTATCGAATACAATCCAAATTGAATAATACAAACATGATTTATGAAAATTATGAAGTTGCTCTGATACCAATGGTAAGAAACGATTTCTAAAAAAAATTTAATAATTTTTATTTTTAAAAATTATTATCGCAAGATCTTTCTCATAATTTAGCATAATCAAAAATTAAATAAATTATAATACATACCTCGTGCTCGGTTGTAGCACAATGGAGAATTTTATTTTATTTTATTTTTTTTCTGATGAAGACTTTTCTTCCTTCCTGATCTTCCTCTCCATGACCCTTATTTTGATATTATGTACTTTTCTGAGTGTGGACTCAAAAATATTGCAAAGTGATATAATATATAGAGTCCTCAACTCCCTGATATTTATCAGGATAATTTGAAAACTTATCTGATATATTTTATCCTGCTATTTTGTTATATCTTAATAAGGCCTAGAGTGGAGATCAAGTAGGATTCTACAATTCTAGCTCCTATATAATACTAATTTCTGATTAACTCTTTAATCAATTAAAATTATATTAATTATAACTAATTCCACTAAATAGTTATAATTGCACTCTAGAATTAATAGAATTAAAATTAATTAATTAAATTCTTCCACTATTAGTATCTTACAAAAATACTCCTCTACAATAATATCCATAAACGCGTGTAGGAATAAAACTGTTAACCCACTACGTTTACTGCTTATATCCTTGACTACATAATTTATACACTTTTGATCACATATTAATTTAATAAATTAAATTAATAATTTAGTAATTTGAATTACTAAAATACTTGACCAAGATTCTGGTGATCAACAAATAAATTATATCAAGGGGATATTATAATTTAATTGTAGAATTCCATCTTGAAAAATACATGTTCCTAATTTCATAAAATATATCACCCAACATATTGAGGTATTGATTGTATTTAAAATCTCACTCTTTAATATATTAAAGTGACATTATAAAATTAAGTTCATTATTCTCTCAGGATTAAGAGTAATTGCACATTAATAGTAATTGAAAAATTATTTATAATAACAGTATTTAACAAATAATTTTTCGCAACGATCCAGTTCTATGTATTTAAAAAATACACCAATACACTAGATTAAAGTCTTCACTTTACATGACTAAGACAAATCATCCAATCAAGAGTATTACAATTAGACCTGGCAATATAGTTAGTTAACTGTTGGGTCAAACCATATTAACTGGAACCAAATGGGTTGGTTAACCATTTTTATTTAGGGTCCTTAACACTAATATACAACAATTAAAAAGTAATTACAAAAATAAAACACACACAAAATAATTACAAAATTAACAAAACACAATATATTACGTTGCTAAAATCACGTATCATTAACTCCTACACGTCAGTTACCGACTTTCATATTTGTAACTAACCGCACCTAAATTCAAGCAACTGAAGAAACATGCAACTTTGATATCGGAATAACAGATCAACGCCAAATCAATCGGAGAAGACAAAATCTTCTGTCGCGACACAACTTTGATATCGAAGAAGACGAAGCCTCCTGTCGCGACGCAACTCGTAATCAGAAAAGACGAACCCTGTTATCGCGACGCATCTCTAAGATTGAAAATAGCATACAAAATCAACAACGCCTTCAAGTTCAGTAACCAAAAACTTAATTACTGCAGTGATTGTTGAATCCAAGATCAACATCAACTTCGATACAAATACTGAGGTATGTGAGTTTAAAATTTATAAGCATATAGTTACCTAAGGTTACTACGAATTACTATATTGGTTACCTTTCTTAAGTTTTTCGCACTTAAAATTGTCACAAAGTAAGAATACTGAATGTTTTGATTGCAAAATGTATTTCAAAACATGTTTTATATTATGGTTACTAAGGTTATATAAATTGGTTACTGTCTAATGTTGTCTTGGTTACTGACTATTCTGTCTTGGTTACTGTGTAACATTATACTATCTAATGCTGTCTTAGTTACTGACTAATGCTGACTTGGTTACTGTGTAACATTATATTAGTTATTGACTAATGCTGACTTGCTTACTGTGTAACATTATAATGTTTACTGACTAATGCTAACTTGGTTACTGTGTAAAATTATAATGCTGACTTGGTTATTGTGTAAAATTATTTAGTGACTAATGCTGACTTGGTTACTGACTAATGCTGACTTGGTTACTGACTAATGCAAACTTAATTACTGCAGTGATTAATTGGTTACTGTATTATTGGTTGCTGAAGCATATTAATGTACACTTCTACTTACGTTTTTTATATTAATGGTTACTTGTTAGCTACATTGATTACATTCTTACAAAAGTTTGCCTTTAGTTGGTAACAAACAAATTATACTGGTTGTTTTTTACTATAAAAATGCAATGGAAAATGTGTTTATCTTGTGGTTACTAAATAAATATGTGTTAGTTATAGTCTAAAATGGATTTGGTTACTGTATAAAGTTGTTATGATTACTGTATAATGTTACGGTGTTTTATATTGGTTTATTTTAATATGGTGGTTACTTATTGGCTACATTAGTTACCTTCATACAACTGTTATAATTTAATTGGTAACAAATATCAATATAATGATTATTTCTATTGTTAGATGAATGTACAAATGTGTTTTATGTTCTGGTTACTAACATCATGTAGTTTGGTTACTAGCTAACATTGATTTGGTTAATTTACAATACTTATCTCGTTGTTTAGGACAATGGAGATGATTCCAAGTTGTACTTTATTTCAATCAAGACATGGGTGATAAGTAACCAATACACCAAATTTGAAGTTTCCGGCATACTAGTTCCATTAACTTGTTCGTTCAGAGAAATGCAAAACATGATATGCAGTGCATTACGGCTAAACACAAACGCAACAACATTGTCAATCAAATTTCATAGTAGAAGCGATATTCCACCGATCAGTATATCAGATGAAGCAACCTTAAGATTCTTTATTGAAGTCAATAGAAAATCTGATGAGCAAGGTAAATTCCCAGTGATTATAGAAACTGAACATAGAAGGGGACGCACAACAATCTTGCATAACTTGACAAATGTAGAAGAAACTATAATTCACAATGTAACGCCAATCAGATCAACACAAGGGAATTCAACACTAGGTCCATTAGAAACACACGATTGCCAAATTGGAACGCAATATGTCGATCACCTTGCAATGGAAATTATTGAACAACAACGAGACAGATAACATGACAAATCATACACAGAAGAAAGATATGATGATGTAATAACAGATCCGAATGAACGTGAAGTACAATTACATCAAACCTACAAACACAAAAAAATCCTATCACAAGCTATGAGGCTGCATTCAATCAGGAAAAACAGACAACATAAAGTTCAACGAATAGGTTATAGAGACTTTGTGCTAGTGTGCGTAGATGATGAAAATTGCAAATGGAAGATGAGAGCATCAAGTTTTCAAAAAATCAGTATGTTCAAGGTGAGAGAATCCAACGACAGCCACACGTGTTCAGTCAATGTATTGCTTGGAGACCACAGACAGGCAAATAGTGAGTTGGTCAGTGAATGCAAAATGCACAAATTAACAAATTTAAAAAAAATATACACACCAACCGATATTTTGGAGGACATGATGACATAATATAATGTGTCTATCTCTTACCAAAAAGCATGGAGATCGAAGGAGAAAGCGTTGGAAAAGGTAAGAGAAAATCCACATGACTACTCAATAATCCCATCATGGTTACACATGCTGAAGAAAATAAATCCAGGTAATAATTAAAAATATTTTATTAGTTTTTCATAATTAGTTGGTTACCTAACTCAACTGATTTGGTTACCCAACTCAACTGATTTGGATACCATTAACCAATTGAATGGTTACCAACTACTAGTGATTTGGATACTGTATACTACTTGTAATTCTAATGATAATGCTCATGTTTCATATCAGGTTCTGTCACATCCCTTGAGTTGGAAACAAATGGTCGTTTCAAGTATTTATTTTTTGCCATTGGAGCATCCATTCAAGCATGGCACCATTGCTTTCCAATAATTGTAATCGATGGAACGTTCATACAATCAAATTACGGGGGGGTGTGACGCTCCCAAAATGGGCATACATCACCCATCTTGAGTCGTCAAATACACTACAAAATTTAAATACAACTATTGTGCAAAATACGACAAAACATAGCTGAGAGTTTAAACAAGAATATTGTCATCTAGACAATATACACACTCAATGGTGTCCTCATTACAATTATTATCACATTATTCTGTAGAATAGTTAGGACTACTAAAACCATTTATCCTGGACCATCACTCCATTCCCCGACTCGTCCCAGCTATATTCTCATTTCCTGAAGAGAATAATGAAAGAAAGGGTGAGCTCAACTAGCCCAATAAGAAATATTATGACTAAGATAATGCATAATAAATTATCCTTAGCCTTCAACAGTATAACAACTGATAGAATACAATAGACAACAAGTTTTAGATCAACAACTGTAGCGAAAATAAGCAATCCATTAGAAGAGTCAAGTAGAGCATAAAATCTACTATCTTCTATGATTTAAAAAGTTTTTCATCAACTTTATCGCTGAGACTCAGCTTAAAAAAATAAACCACATCATCGAATCATCCCTGCACCACGGCCAAAGATATTCATTAAATCATCAATGGTCATGACTATACCGAATAATCCCTAGTTATAATCATACCAAAAGCTGTCCATCAATGCACTACAGGCCAATGAGGACTTTTACCACATCATTCGTCACATTACGGTCATGATTATACCGAATAATCCCTGGTCATAATCATACCAAGTCCATCTATGCACGTAAGCCAAAGATGACTTTCATCACAATATAATCATGAGGATGATGACAATGACATAATAATTCAATAAAACAAGTTCAAGGATAAATTTTAAAGATTTATAATTTAATTTATCCAAGAATCAATAACGTTCAAATTGTCAACATGATACTGCTTTGTAGAGTAAAATTCAAGAATAATATTCATGTACCAAAAATAATTTAAACAGAAAAGAAATATATTTTTCAGGTGAATAGTACCCCGTAAATAGTACTTCAAGAATAGTATCCCGTGAATAGTACCCCGACACGAAAAGTGCCTCAAATACCGGAGTGAATGATACTAGAGTGAATAGTAATCGGGTGAATAGTAACTCGTGAATAATACTCCAACATGAAAAGTGCCTCGAATACCCGAGTGAATAATACTAGAGTGAATAGTAACAGGGTGAATAGTAACCCATGAAAAGTAACTCGTAAAAGAAAAATACCAAAGAAAATGATATTCCATGACGAGTACAAAAGAAATGATATCTCATACGAGTATAATAGAATATACGAAACTACAAATGGATTTTCATCCGCCATGTGGTAATCCACATAGACAGATCATTTCCATAATTTAATAAAGAATGAATACGAAAGAATCATTAACCATGCATGCGGTAATCCACATAGACAGGTTATTCCAACAAAATAATAAAGAATGGAATAACAGAAGAATTCACCCAGCGCATGTAATCCATGCATGCGAGTTATTCCAATGAATAATAAAGAATGGAACCGGTCATGCGAACTCACGCAGATGTGATATTCCAATAGAATAATAAAGAATGAAACCGGTCATGCGTAATCCGCACATACGAGGATATTCCAATGTAATAATAAAGAATGGAATAACAATGTAATTCACTAGGCATGCGATAGATCAGACAAACAAAAGTTATTCCAATGAAGAATAAAGAATGGAATAATGAAGAATTTTACCATGTATGCGGTAGATTAGATAGGCAAAGTTATTCCAACATAATAATAAAGAATGGAATAACAACCCCTTACAGTATTGAAAGAAAATAACTCTCTTCATGAATACGAAAGAATAATACCCCTTACCTCGTAAAAAAATTGGATCTTTGGAATAATGAGGTAGTGAGACTTCTTTTCTTCTTTCTCTCTATAATTTCTCTCTATAATAATAATTGCTCTATAGCTTTTAGTGAATTGGTGAGAAATGAAGGAAGAATAAGCTTCTATTTATAAGAAAATATAGTTTCAATAATTGCATGTTTTGGGGCTCAAATATTACAAAGATAATACCTTTCTCTTTTCTTCATTTTTAATTTAGTCCTGCAAGTATTATCAAACTTGCACCATCTCCCCTAATAGTAAATCATGTGAATCAATAGTAAATCATGTGACTCAATAGTTCTAATCATGTGAAAAAAATTAATTATAGTATAGTACCTTCAACTATACCTCTATTTTTAATTTAGTCATGCTAGTATTATCAATCTTGCACCAACTCCCCTAATAGTAAATGAATGTGAATCAATAGTACACACATGTGAACAAATAGTTATAATCATGTGAATCAATAGCAATTAATTTCTCATTTATCCGGTTAATTACCCAATTGGTCAATATAACCTCCAGACATCAATTATTATCAAAATAAATGTCGATTTTCACTAACACTAATAATTCAAACACAATGGAACTATCAATTTCATCCTTAATCAACACAAAATTATTCATCATTAATAGTATAACTCACAATATTTAACAACCAGGTCGTTCCTAGGAAAGAGGGGGCTTTCCGATAAGGATTTCTCCTTATTGGCGCGCAATTAGGTGACCAAACCTCTCCTTGACAGAACTTCTAGACATTGTCAATATTACAATTTAATAATATGAATAACTTTGTCGTCTCAATTATTGATTTGATAATATATCATATTATGCAGATGATACTGTGATAATAATTGAATCAATAATATGAGAGATGTGATGCGAAGAATTCATCGAGTAATAATTGAGTATAACTCGAGTGACTTCTCACGTAAGCATCAATAACCAATATATCGTGTTACTATGCAACCACGCCAGACATCGCATTTCTTTTACTATGGGTAGTTCAACAGCTTTAAACGGTAACACTTTCGCCGTTATTTTAATAAAAGATAATTCTGTCGTTTTCTTACTATGACAATACTTTTGTTGTGGGGTCCACTAATGATTGTGTCGTCGTACGAATATTCCCTATTAAAATGAATATTCCCCGACCAATCGAATATTATTTATCCACTTGCTTACTTTGCAAAAGTTGTAAATATTACCCACAACTATAACATTATATCAAATCCACACCATAATATTCAAAAAAAATATTTAGAGAAATTTAAATCTTTATTCATAAAATCTGGGGTCTCACAATCTCCCCTCCTTATGAAATTTTGCCCTCGAAATTTACGTACGTACCTGGTATGCCAAAGAGGTAAGGATACCTTGAATACCTTTATCGTCGAAAACATTACACGTTGCATATGTGCATGCCCGATGTCCTCCGATTGCCTCTGAATGCACATCAGTCCCTAAAATAGTCATTTAGGTCTACTTGTTATCTTTTCAAATCATCCTGAATCACCTCAATCAGAGTTTATATAGAAAAGTTATGTCCAATTTACTAAAGGACGTCCGGACAGATTTTGGCTTAACACTTGACCAATGCCTAGGCGCCCAAATTTGGCCTTGGGCAAGTGCCTAAGCGCCCAAAAATAGATTCTAAGCGCCGAGCCTAGTGCCTAGGCGCTCGACCTTTGGCACTTAACTCTAATTTTCTAGATTTTGTAACTTTTGACACACATACTTCAAATCTTCATAACTTCTTCATCTGTTATCGGAATTAGTCCATTTTCAAGGCTATGGAAAGCTTGTAACATGCTCTATAAAACCCCCATGATTTATAATTTTTTAGATTCATTAATTATTCCAAAATTTGGCTCCAAAGTCCCCCAAGACTAAGTTTTTACTAACAACGATACGTGAAAAACATTATGAACACGTGACATACTTGGCGGTAAAACGAGTCTATAGGCCACAGTTCCTACTCTATCGAGGATTTCAAATGGGCCAATTAAATCGAGGGTTGAGATAACGCCTTCTTGAACCTTCTTCTTCACATTCATCGATTTAAAAGTGTAGCTTGAAATGGCTTTTAACTTTATCGATTAAAGTCGATTCTATTCGTATATTCGTTATCTTCACGTAAGGGTGTAAACGAGTCAAACTGGAGCGAACAGAGAACTATTCGAATTCGACTCGAAATGATAATTCATTATCTAATTCTAATTTCAATTCAAATTATATTTGAAAATTTCTACTCAGATTCGACTCGACTCGAATATTTATTACTCGAATTCGATCCGACTCGACTCGAATATTTATTCAAACTACTCGCGAGCTTCAAATTCAAGCTCGAATTCGAATCTCCATATAATAACTAGTTTTATAATAAATATAATTATAAATTAAATTTGTTATTTTACTTAAAAATGAAAAAATATATTTATTATTACATTTTACAAATATAAAATCACAATTAAAATTAAAAACAAAACAAAATAATAACTAATTATCCTAATTTGATTTAAATTTGTATATATTATAAGAGAATGTATCGAACATCTAATCGAATATTTATTAACCGAATATGTATCGAATCACAATTAAAAATTCGAGTAGTTTGAACCTTAAACGAGTCGAGTATAATCTTGCTCAGATTCTACTCATATTTTTATTCGAACTATTTTTAATGCTCAAATTTGGATCATATTATTAACAAATCCGAGTCTCGCTAGTATTTTTTCGAGTCGAGCCCGAACTGTGTTGGCTCGTTTATAGCCTTATCTTCACGTGGGTCCCTAGAGTCTTTAACTCTATCTTCATCATTTGTAAGTTATACGAAATGGATTTTTGTGTTAACAACATCGCACTCGTAAACGCATACGATCTTCTACTCAACGCGTCAGCTACCACGTTCGCTCTTCCTCGATGATATTGAATGGTATACTCGTAATCTTCAACAGCTCGAGCCAACGTCTTTAGCGCATAATACGTTCATTCTAGGTGAAGAAATATTTAAGGGTTTTAGAAATGGGTTTTCTACTGAGGTCAATACAAAATTCGATTTCACGCTTTGGGGTAGGCTAGGAAGTATTCAGGAATACGTCAGGAAATTTATTAACAATAGAAATGTCATTCAAAACTTTGACTCTCATCCAAAACTTGGATAGTACGTCACATTGATACCTATCAACTTGCCACCATCATTCACGACGTCGCCTACAGAAAGTCTGGCTTCGGTGCATTCCACACAAGGAAGTCAACAACGAAAGGATCGGGGCTCTTTACTTATAGCTTGATATGACAATGATTGAATTTAGTGGTTTGGTTGCTTGAATTCGCATAACAGGTTGGTTAGAAATATGAAAGCTAACAACCTTACGAAAAGCATGATGAGTAGTTAACCAATCAATTCCTAAAATCACATCAAAGGTAAGTATTTTCAAAGAGATAAGATCGACAGGTAACGTGACGGTATCGATTTGAATCTAATAAGATTTATAAACAATGGTGGTAACGAAGGTTTTTACTAACAAAGTTTCAACCAATAAGTTAAAGTCTAACTTCTCTGGGGTCAAATTTAAACGTTGAGTGCAAGCAAGAGAGATAAAAGAATGGGTAGAACCGGTATCTAATAAGGTATAGACTTTGAAAGAATTTATAATTAACTAACCCGTGTTAACTTTATTCGGGTTACCCACTTTTTGAGAAGTCACAAAAAACGCTCTCCCTGAAACCACCGACTTTGTTTTATCCGTATCCGCCTTTGGTGCCATCGTCCCAGTTGGACTTGACTTTGGTGCACGACAAAATCGGGCTAGGTGACCTTCTCTTTCATAATTAAAACATGCTTTGGACTGCTGCGTATAGTTTGGACTGCTGTGTCCCTCCCCTCCGCATTTGAAGCATACAATTGGTGGTCGTTCTCCTTCCTTGAAAACAGGTGTTGGTGCTGCTGTCTTTCCATCATTGTTGAACCTTCTCTTCTTGAAATTTCCACTCCTATTATCTTGGCCATGATTACCACCGAAGTGGTTACCATTCTTGGCATGATAATTTCCCCCACGATGGTTATCATTGTTCCGATGGCCGTTGCCACCGGTACGATTATTATCGTGTTGTTGGTCGTTGCCTTTTGGTTGTGCTAACTCATTATCGCGCTCCAATAATTGAGCCCTATTCACAACATCTGAATATAAACAAAGTTTGTGAGAAATGAGGTATTGACGTATATCAGGTTTCAAACCTCTTAGAAATATTCGCGTTATTCGCTCCTCATTATCGACCAAATGGGATGCAAACCGGGATAACTCCGCAAATTTAGCCTCGTATTACGACACGGTCATATTGTTTTGCTCCAACTTGATGAATCCCACCTCCTTCATGTGATGAATACTTTCGGGAAAGTACTTGTCGTTGAACAACTCTTAGAACTTCTCCCAAGACATTTTGAGTGCGTCAGGCTGGATACACTTTATAGATTCCCAACAATAATATGCCTCTTCACGCAACATAAAGGTGGCAAAGGGAAACTTTTTCTCCTCGGAGTATCCCAAGACATCAAATATCTTGGTGATCTGCTTTAACCACGTCACCGCCTTTAAGTGGTTCTCGGCTTTCCAAAAACTCTCGGTGGTCCCAGCTCCTTGAATCGCTTAGCGGTGGATCAATCGTGGGTTGCCATTATTTCAACCTATATTTGAACATGAGTCTCTCTTACCTGATATTGCATGAATTGCATAAAGCCTCTGAACATCCTATCATTCATCATTTGATCGGTGTTGTTATTTACCTAAGGATTATTTTCTTCCTGTTGCACATTATCCTGGGTATTGATCGTTGGTGACTCAACGGCCTCATGTGCTTCATTCTTGATCTCAACATTTTCGGATGCCATTTTCAAACCTTTGTCACAAAATAAGGGTTAATTAACATATCACATATTATCCCTATACTCTGACCGACCAATTAAATACCAAATAAACTTAGGTAGGTCATACTAGCGAAGGAATTCCCCGTCTCTTCCCTTCTAGTTCTTGTCTCACATCTCATCTATGGATCATATCCCTAAGCTTTGATACCAACTGTGACGCCCCCAAAACGGGCATACATCACCCATCTTGAGTCACCAAATACACACTACAAAATTCAAATACAACTTAATAATACAACTGTCGTGCAAAATACGACAAAACATAGCTGAGAGTTTAAACAAGAATATTGTCATCTAGACAATATCCACACTCAATGGTGTCCTCATTACAATTGTTATCACATTATTCCGTAGAATAGTGAGAACTACTAAAGCCATTTATCCTGGACCATCACTCCATTCCCTGACTTGTCCCAACTATATTCTCATTTCCTGAAGAGAATAATGAAAGAAAGGGTGAACTCAACTAGCCCAGTAAGAAATATCATGACTAAGATAATGCAGAATAAATTATCCTTAGCCTTCAACAGTATAACAACTGATAGAATATAATAGACAACAAGTTTTAGATCAACAACTGCAAAGAAAATAAGCAATACATTAGAAGAGTCAAGTAGAGCATAAAATCTACTATCTTCTATGATTTAAAAAGTTTTTCATCAACTTTATCGCTGAGACTCAGCTTAAAAAAATAAACCACATCATCGAATCATCCCTGCACCACGGCCAAGGATATTCATTAAATCATCAATGGTCATGACTATACCGAATAATCCCTAGTCATAATCATACCAAAAACTGTCCATCAATGCACTACAGGCCAATGAGGACTTTTACCACATCATTCGTGTAAGACCCCAACTTATTATAAATAAAATTGAAATTTTCCTCTATTCATTATTCTAAATTAATAATGTGTTAATTTGATATAATGCTTTGGTTATGGGTTAAATGTGCAAATTTTGCAAAATAAGCAAGTGGTTATAAAATATTCATTTCTGTCGGGGAATATTCGTTTGGTCGTGGAATATTCTTGTTGTCGGGGAATATTCGTACGACGGCGCAACCATTCGTGGGCCCCATAACAGGATAATTGTCGAATGAAGAAAATGACAAAGTATGAGTTTTTATAAATAATTCTACGAATTGTTACCAAGTTAATAATCGTTGGAATACACGGTGGTTAAAATACAAGAATACGCGCGTGGTCGCATTACCAGTATTGCACAATATTGTTGAATTATTGATTCTTATGTAAGAAGGCATTACTTAATAATTGTTACAGTAGTTACAGTTCAATATTTTATTTTATTGATTCAATAATTGCTGCGTTGATAGTTTATATTATTGTTGTTTCAATAATTGTCACTGCACAGTATTTCCCATTATCAGATAAATAATTCATATTATTTAAATAATTTTATTAGATAAGCATTATTGGCAATGTCTAGAAAGTTCTGTCAAGGAGAGGTTTGGTCACCTAATGCGGCCAAGAAGGAGAAATCGTTATTGAAAGCCCCTCTTTTTCTCGGAACTAGCTGGTTGTCATAATTGTGATTCTGTAATATTATTTGTGAATAATTAATTATTGATTTATATGATAAGGAAATATTTATTTGATGTGGATATAAATGATGGATTTATTTATGTGGTTATTGTAAGACCCCAACTTTTATGAATAAAGATGAATTTTCTATAATTATCATTTTTGAATATTATGGAATGAATTTGATATAATGTTATAGTGGTGGGTAATATTTATAAATTTTGCAAAGTACGCAAGTTGTTATATAATATTCAATTGGTCGGGTAATATTCGTGTTAATGAGGAATATTAAATGACGACGACACAATCATTAGTGGACCCCACAATGTAATTATTGTCGGATTAAGAAAATGACAAAAATATTTTATGAAAATAACGGCGGAAGTTTTATCATTAACTGTTGAAACACCCGGTGTTAAAAGTACAGGAATACGCGTGGTTGCATAGTAGCACACGATATTGATTATTGATGCTTACATGAGAAGTCAGTCCATTTTGTTCAAATTATTGCTTCAATAATTGTTGCATAGTATCTCACATTATTTGATTCAATTATTGTTGATATTTTATATATTATTAAATCAATAATTGAGATGACAGAGTTATTAATATTATTATTTGCAATATTAACGATTTCTAGAAGTTCTCCCAAGGAGAGGTTTGGTCACCTAATTGCGCGCCAATAGGGAGAAATCCTTATTGGAAAGCCCCCTCTTTCCTGGGAACGACCTGGTCGATTAATATTGTGAATTATAATAATGATGATAAAAATATTGATGGGATTTTTATGAAGTCTTTGATGTAAATTTTACTTATTTTATGGACCCCCATTTACTTATTTTTCAAAATAATCAATAAAAAGTTTCTCAAAAGGTGCAGGGTTTATATATTATATTATCTTTTATAGATCGGTGGCTTTAGTGCATCGAGACAAAAATATTTGTATTTAGATTCTTTTATATAAAAACTGACACCCCACCAAACTTCCAAATTACTACTACCACTTGGGACATGTTTCTAGTTTATTATATATATATATATATATATATATATATATATATATATATATAAGGTGGCGGGTGGGGGGATATATGGTATATATATAGATTATATATATTTATGACATGTGGTCACGGATGGTGCATGGTAGAATAAGTTGTAATATTATTATTATTATATTATTATAATAAGTTTTGTTTTTTTTATGAAAAATAGAATATATTATATTTTATTGAATATAATATTAATAAGTTGAAAAAGAAAGTGAAGCGTTTGAAAATTTTTCGGCCCGTGAGTGATTCGTCTGATTTATGTACTGTGCGTCCGTGACTAAATTCTAAATAGTATCATTTCCATTCTCCTATAAATAGGATGCTTAGATAGAATTGAAAAACACACCAGAAATTCAGAGAAATTCTCTTCTATAATCTTGAACGTATTTCTTAGAGTTTTAAGAAGCTTTGAGCGTAGTGCAAGTTCTTCAATAATATCCTCGCCCTACCAGCCGGATTACTCTTCTTTTACGGTAAGGGGTATTATTTCTTTTGTATTCATAAAGAGAACTTATGTTATTCCATTCTTTATTATTCTGTTGGAATAACCTGTATACGCGGGCTACCCTATACTTGGTGAAATTCTTCTGTTATTCCATTCTTTATTATTCATTGGAATATCCTCGCTCATCACAGCGCTTTTTCTTGCCGGACTGGTTAAAATCTTTATTATTCGTTAGAATATCCGTCTGCATGCATTTTACGCGGACTGGTTCCGCTTTTATTATTCTCGTTGGAACATCCTGTTGATGCTAATTTCCGAATTCGATTTTGTTATTTATTATTCTATCGAATAACTCCGTCTCATGCTAAGTACCGCATGGATGGTGATTTCTTTTGTTATTCCATTCTTTATTATACTCAGTTGGTTAAAGTTTTGACTTCTAAACTCCATGAATATCCTTGATATTTGCGCTTCATTCAGTATCTTTTCATGGAAATATTCTTCTGAGCATTCTTGAATTTTACTCTACAAAGAAGTATCATGTTGACAATTTGGACGTTATTAGTTCCAGAATAAATTAATTCTTGAACTTATTTTATTGAATTCTTATATCATTATCATCATCCTCATGTTTTTTTTAAAGTCATCTGTGGCCTGAAGTGCATAGATGGACTTGGTATGATTATGACCAGGGATTATTCGATGTAATTATGACCGTAATGTTACAAATGATGTGGTAAAAGTCCTCATTGGTCGTAGTGCATTGATGGACAGTTGTTGGCATGATCATGACCATTGATGAAAACACGAATATCCTTGGCCCGTAGTGCGTGGATAATTTGTGATTGTGATACTAATGAATATCCTTGGCCGTAGTGCAGGGATGATGTGAATTATTTATTAAGTTGAGTCCTAGCAATAAAAGTGATGAAAAATCTTTTTAAATCATAAAAGATAGTAGATTTTATTCTCTACTTGACTATTTTAATGGATTGCATGTTCCGCTGCAGTTAAACTTGATGTCTATTGTATTTTATCAGTTTAACACTGTTAAAGACTAATGATAATTTATTCTGCATTATCTTTGTCATTAAATTTCTCATTGGGCTAGTTGAGTTCACCTTTCTTTCCGTTTCTCGTGAAATGAGAACATAGCCGGGACTAGTCTGGGAAATCCGGAGTGACGGTCCGAAGATAGATATTATTAGTAGTCCTCACTATTTCGTTAAATAGTGTGACAATAAATATAATGAGGACTTATTCTCGAGAGTGGATATTGTCTAGTAAGATGATGATTTGTATTAAAAACACATGACTCTCTTGTTGTATATTAAAGATTGTATTTGTATTTTGTACCATGTATTTGGCGACTCAGAATAGCTGATGTATACCTATTTTGGGGGTGTCACAGTTGGTATCAAAGCTTAGGGATATGATCCCTGGCTGAGATATGAGACAAGAACTAGGAGGGGAGAGACGGGGAATTCCTTCACTAGTATGATCTACCTAAGTTTATTTGGCATTTAATTGGTCGGTCAGAGTATAGGGATAATATATTGCATGTCAATTAACCTTTGTTTTATGGCAATATTTGAAAATGGCATCCGAGAATGTTGAGAATAGAAATGGAGCACAGGAGACCGTTGAGTCTCCACAGATCAATAATCAGGACAATGTGCCTTAGGAAGGCGACAATCCTCATGCAAACAACAACACTGACCAAATGATGAACGACAGAATGTTCAAAGGCTTTCTGCAATTCATGCAGCATCAGGCAAGAGAGACTCTTGTTCGAAATGCAGGTGGAAATATTGGCAACTCTCGGACGGTCACTGCCAAGCAGTTTAAGGAACTGGGACCACCGGAGTTCTTTGGAGAGCCAAAACCACTTAAGGCGGAGACGTGGATAAAGCAGATCTGCAAGATATTTGATGTCTTGGGATGCTCCGAGGTGAAAAAGGTTCCTTTTTCCACCTTCATGTTATGCGCAAGAGGCAGACATTTGGTGGGAATCAGAAACGACTCAACTCCGCCGTGACCTGAAGATGACTTGGGAGAAGTTCCAAGAATTATTCAACGACAAGTACTTTCCCAAAAGTATTCGTCACATGAAAGAGAGTAGAGTTATTGTGGAGCAAAACAACATGACCGTGTTGTTAAGACGAAGCCAAGTTTGCCGAGTTGTCCCAATTTGCGTCCCATTTGGTTGATAATGAGGAGAGAATGACACGAATGTTTCTAAGAGGTTTGAAACCCGAGATACGTCAATATCTTATCTCTCATAAATTGTGTTTGTATTCAGATGTTGTTAATAGGGCTCAGTTATTGGAGCGCGATAATGAGTCAACCCAACCAAAAGAGAGCAATCGGCAAAATGATAATACAAGTGATAATAGTCATCGAAGCGGTGACAATAAGCGTGGAGGGAATCAACATGCCAGAAATGGTAACCACTTCGATGGTAATCATGGCCAAAATAATAAGAATGGACATTTCAAGAAGAGGAGATTCAACAATGATAGAAAGACGTCAGCACCAGCACCCGTGGTTAAGGAAGGAGAACGACCACCTATTAGTAGTCCTCACTATTCTGTTAAATAGTGTGACAATAAATGTAATGAGGACTTATTCTGAGAGTGGATATTGTCTAGAAGACAGTATTTGTATTAAAACTCACAGCTCTCTTATTGTATATTAAAGATTGTATTTGTATTTTGTACCATGTATTTGGCGATTCAGAATAGCTGATGTATACCTATTTTGGGGGCGTCATAGTTATAAATGAAGGAATTAATGCTAAGGTGTTTTATCAGTATTTTGTCGAAATGGAGGTATTAAAAATCATCCGTTTGTGGATTTTGGATATTTTCTGTTTGGAATTTGGAAAAACTCAAAGCTACAAAGTTGCAGAGAATTCGATTTCGTGTGGAATGGACATAAAATTCGTATTTTTCTGATAAACGGGCTATTTTCTATGAATTACTGAAGTTTCAGAAAATAAAATAATTTTTATTAAATTATGGATGGGACCCACTTATGTTAAAAACATGTGGGCTGCTGAATTCTCTTCCAAGATGGCTGCTGCTGGCTTTTCAAAGTGATGGCGTAGAAAGAACAAAAAAAAATAATATTTTATTATTTAATCTCCTATGGCGTTCTAGTATTTTCCTATAAATAGGCGTTTAGGTTAGAATTAAAAATCACACCATAAATAAGTTTTCTTTCTCTCTAGATTATCAAGCGTATTTTTGTGAGTATTTTGATACTTTGAGAGTTGCTGTTCGGTACAAGTTTCCTTCGACTTTCTATCCGATATTCCGATCAGAAGTACCGTTATTTTGAGGTAAGGGATGTTATTTTTTTCTTAAATGATATTATTTTCTTCAATATCATTATGCCAAAATGTTGGTTTGAACTTTTTAATCAAATTTGGAACTTTTTGTGTCGGGATTACTATTCACGTATACGACACTATTCACATATACGGAACTATTCACGAATACGGCACTATTCACCGAAAAATAAATTTTTTCCTTTTTGTCCAAGATGTCTATTATGGCTACTATCTTTGATTGTATCCATGTTTTGATCTTTATTTTTGAATTTTGCTTCACAATTGGTTATTATGAAGTATTATTGATCTTGGATAAACTGTTATACGAATCCCTAATATTTGTCCTTCTGTCTCACTGGATTCGTTTTCTTTTAAATATTTTTCATCATCCTCAGTCTTAAATGATGATATTATTGAATATCTTTGGCCTGTAGTGCAAAGATGAATGATTAACTGATGAATATCTTTGGCCCGTAGTGCAAAGATGAACAGGTGTTGAGATGAGCATGACCGACTGGTGATATAAATGAATATCTTTGGCCTGTAGTGCATAGATGAATATTTGATTAAAGATGTATATTGATTGATGTTACAGGGATAAAATATTGATGATGGACTTTTAAATCTTAGAAGATAGTAGAATTCATTCTCTACGTGACTCTTCTAATGGATTGTTGTTTCCGCTGCATTTGTTGATCTAAAAATTGTTGTCTATTATATTCTATCAGATTTTTTCCCGTTGAAGACTAATGATAATTTTTTGTATATTATCTTAGTCATAATATTCTTTACTGGGCTAGTTGAGCTCACCCTTTTCTTTTTTGTTCCATTTTTCTTCTTAGGAGGTGAGAACATAGCGAGGATCGAGTCGGGGTATGGAGTGATGGTTCTAGAAAGATGTTTTAGATCCTCACTATTTTCGTAAAATAGTGTATGAATAATGGTAATGAGGACTTATTTGAGTGTTGATATTGTCTAGAAGACAATATTTGTATTTAAACTCACAATATGTGTTGTCGTATTTTGCACGATTATTGTATTATTGAAGTTGTAGTTTGCTTTCTGTACCATGTATTTGGCGACTCAGAATGGGTGTTGTATATCTATTTTGGGGGTGCCACAATTCGTCATATTACGATCATGATTATACCGAATAATCCCTGGTCATAATCATACCAAGTCCATCTATGCACGTAAGCCAAAGATGACTTTCATCACAATATAAGCATGAGGATGATGACAATGACATAATAATTCAATAAAACAAGTTCAAGGATAAATTTTAAAGATTTATAATTTAATTTATCCAAGAATCAATAACGTTCAAATTGTCAACATGATACTTCTTTGTAGAGTAAAATTCAAGAATAATATTCATGTACCAAAAATAATTTGGATGAGAAAGAAATATATATTTTTGGGAGAATAGTACTTCAGAATAGTACTTGAGGAATAGTTTCAGAATAGTAACCCCGACACGAAAAGTGCCTCAAATACCGGAGTGAATGATACTAGAGTGAATAGTAACCCGTGAATAGTAACTCGTGAATAGTAACTCGTGAATAGTACTCCGGCACAAAAAGTGCCCCGAATACCCGAGTGAATAATACTAGAGTGAATAGTAATCGGGTGAATAGTAACCCATAAATAGTAACTCGTAAAAGAAAAATACCAAAGAAAATGATATTCCATGACGAGTACAAAAGAAATGATATCTCATACGAGTATAATAGAATATACTAAAGCGCAAATGGATTTTCACCGCCATGCAGTAATCCACGAGACATGATCATTTCCATAATTTAATAAAGAATGAATACGAAAGAATCATTCACCATGCATGCAGTAATCCACATAGACAAAGTTATTCCAATGTAATAATAAAGAATGGAATAATGAGAAGAATTCACCAAAGCGCATGAATAATCACATGATAGGATATTCCAAATGAATAATAAAGAATGGAATAACAATAGAATTCACTGTGTATGCGATAGATCAGACAATCAAAGTTATTCCACCAAAATAATAAAGAATGGAATAACAGAAGAATTTCACCATGTAGACAGGTTATTCCAACATAATAATAAAGAATGGAATAACAACCCTTACGAGTATTGAAAGAAAATAACTCTCTTCATGAATACGAAAGAATAATACCCCTTACCTTAGAAAAAAACTGGATACTAGAATAGTGAGGTAGCAGACTTCTTTTCTTCTTTCTCTCTATAATTTCTCTCTATAATAATTGCTCTATAGCTTTAGTGAATTGGTGAGAAATGAAGGAAGAATGAGCTTCTATTTATAGGAAAATATAGTTTCAATAATTGCACGTTTTGGGGCTCGAAATATTACAGTATAATACCTTCCTCTTTTTCTTCATTTTGAATTTAGTCCTGCAAGTATTATCAAATTTGCACCACCTCCCCTAATAGTAAATCATGTGAATTAATAGTAAATCATGTGACTCAATAGTTCTAATCATGTGAAAAAAATTAATTATAGTATAGTACCTTTAACTATACCTCTATTTTTAATTTAGTCATGCTAGTATTATCAATCTTGCACCAACTCCCCTAATAGTAAATTAATGTGAATCAATAGTACACACATATGAACAAATAGTTATAATCATGTGAATCAATAGCAATTAATTGCTCATTTATCCGGTTAATTACACGATTGGTCAATATAACCTCCAGACATCAATTATTATCAAAATAAATGTCAATTTTCACTAACACTAATAATTCCAACACAATGGAACTATCAATTTCTTCCTCAATCAACACGAAATTATTCATCATTAATATTATAACTCATAATATTTAACAACCAGGTCGTTCCTAGGAAAGAGGGGGCTTTCCGATAAGGATTTCTCCTTATTGGCGCGCAATTAGGTGACCAAACCTCTCCTTGACAGAACTTCTAGACATTGTCAATATTGCAATTTAATAATATGAATAACTTTGTCGTCTCAATTATTAATTTAATAATATATCATATTATGCAGATGATATTATGACAATAATTGAATCAATAATATGACAGATATGATGTACCAACCATCAGATGTAGCAATAATTGAGTATAAATCGAGTGACTTCTCACGTAAGCATCAATAACCAATACCGTGTGCTACTATGCAACCAACGCCAGACATCGCACGTACTTTTACTATTGGGTAGTTCAAAGCGGTTTTAACGGTAATACTTTCACCGTTATTTTTAATAAAAGATAATTACATTCGTTTTCTTACTACGACAATACTTCATTAGGGTCCATTAATGATTGTGCCGCATTTAATATTCCCCGTTAAAACGAATATTCCCCGACTAATCGAATATTATATAACCACTTGCTTACTTTGCAAAATTTGTAAATATTACCCACAACTATAACATTATATCAAATCCACACCATAATATTCAAAAAAAATATTTCGAGTAATTTAAATCTTTATTCATAAAATATGGGGTCTCACAGGGGGACACTACTGATAGCAAGCACACAAAATGCAAACCGAAATATTGTTCTGATTGCTTTTGCAGTGGTTAACAGCGGAAATGAATTATATTGGAGATGGTTTTTCGTAAATTTGATAATTGCTTGTGGAGTTAGGGAAGGCCAATGCATTGTCTTAGATTGACATGAAGCCATTATACAAGGAATAAATTTTGTGTTTCCGAATGTCATGCATGGTTCCTGCACATACCATGTACTAAAAAATATAATAAATAGATTTAGAAAGAGAGGAGACGAACTTAAACATGTTTACAACGGGGCTTGTAGAGCTTATATTATTGAATAATTCAACAAACACATGGAGGAAGAGGTCAAGTTGGAGAAGTGCACCAGGCTCCATGGGACTGTAAGAAGATACTCAACAATGACTTCAAACACCGATGAATCTATTAACAATGCAATCAAGATGATCAAGGATCTTTTAGTTGCATCAATGATTGAATGCCTACGTTGTCTGGTTCAAAGATGGTATTTCACAAACAAACAAGCAGCCATATCAACATTCACAACACTTTCCACAACAGCTGAGGGAAGTTGCAATCTAATATAATTAAATCAAAAAAACTTAAGGTAACTAATACAAATTTTAAATTATTGCATCATAAGTTGCATTTGCATTTTATGGAAACCTATTTATTCACTATTGGTTACATGTATATGCTGTTAATTTTAACAACATTAAAAATAACTGCAATTATTTGGATGCAAACAATTCTGACTTGGTTACTGGTTAAAATTATAATCGTTACATCATAATATAACTGACTAATAATGACTTGTTTACTGACTAATGCTAACTTGGTTACTATGTAATATTATATTGGTTACTAACTAATACTTAAATGCTTACTGCATAACATTATAATGGATACTGACTAATGCTGATTTGGTTATTG
This sequence comes from Panax ginseng, assembly GCA_020205605.1. Classification (NCBI taxonomy): domain Eukaryota; kingdom Viridiplantae; phylum Streptophyta; class Magnoliopsida; order Apiales; family Araliaceae; genus Panax; species Panax ginseng. The sequence goes on along the minus strand of CM035130.1, from coordinate 42,017,865 downwards.
TGTACCATTGTACTGGTTACTGACTAATGCTTGTTTAGTTACTCTGTATAATTATAATGTTATTGTGTTTTATAATTATAACATTGAGTTGTATACTTTACTATATTTATTCTGTTTTCAGACAATGAAAATGATTCTAGTTGTACTTTATTCTAACAACACACTTAATATGTGTTGTAGGTTGAGACATCAAACTTAGTGATTTTCACTATTTACGATGTCGCTAAACAATATATTATGGACATCGATCAAAAGACATGCACATGTCATAAATTTCAGTACCATGAGATGCCTTGTCCGCACGCTACTGCTATTATGAAGAAACGAAATTTGAGCTGTTAAGATTTTTGCTCAAAAAATTACTCTAAAACAACTTTGGTCGACACATATTCAGCTTCCATCCATCATGTAGTTAGATGACAAAGAAAATCGGGATATACCGGAGGAAGTAAGAAACATATGTGTAAAACCATTTAACACAAGAAGACCAAATGGGAAGACCAAAAATAGGAGGTACAAACACGGATCCGAAATCAAAATTCAAAACAAATGCAAAGAAAGCAAGAAAAAGGACAAAACAGAAAACATGCAATAATCCATTGTTTTAAGACTAAAAAAAGTCTGATATAGTGCAATTACATTAAGAGTGTAAATACATGAATATATAATTATTTACTATGAGTAATCATTATCCATATGGTTAGTAACATTTTTGATTGTGTACAGTAACCAAAATTGTTATTGATTAATATTTTGATTTCTGATTTCATTATGAGTTTCCAATATAAAGCAAACATATATATACATTGTACAATTGTTAACTATTCTAAAACATTTTTATGTAAATTAGTTTACCACCTAAAATAAAATGGTTACCACTGCATTAATATTTAATTACTACCAGGCTAGGTAACTATGTAATTTAAAAGTATCCATCAGTTAGATAAATGGGAACCCACACATGTACACTATGCACTTGACTATAAATCAGAAACATACGTTTAACACTTTATAACATTCGTGATAAAAACTTATAACTGTTTGGTTACCAACAAAAACAAAAATTGTAAACATATATGTAGGTTTGGATATCAACCTAACATTTCAACTTAAATAACTGATATATACTGATTTTAACACATTTTATGTCAATTTGTTTACTAATAAGTAATAAAATGGTTACCTATATAATAAAAATAATGGTAACTAGAACAAAACAAGAATCCATATTAACCAATTTTTTTTAACTAAAATCTCCCATTGATTGTACAATAATAGTAGTCAAAAACCATTAAATAACAGTAAAACAAATATAATAAATAATTAACCAAATAGTTACATAAAAGTAACCATAACATGTTTTAATGGTAACCAAAACAAAAAATAACCTGTATATCCAACATCCTGTAATGAAAGTGATATTGTTTGTTTAGGCAACCCAAGAATACTCTGACATGTACATTTCACAATTGATATATGTCCTGAAACAAGCTTGTAAATCTCTGGTTACTATCAAAGCAATAGCTGGTTACCTTTTTATACATATTTGGTTACCAACTATACATCTCAAACAATGTAGCAAACACAACTTAAAAGAAACAAATACCAACCAACAAACAATGCTACTTTCATTACTGCTAAAATTCTCAAATATGTAATCACATCTACATAAGATCCAATAAACATCACAAACTCATAAACCATACAAAAATGTTATGTATATCCCAAAAAAAAAACAAAATACAAAACACAATTCATAAATACAAAACAACGAGATCCGAACTAATCAAAATCTGGAACAAATCTTCCTGGAAATTCTCTGTCAGTCTGATATCCCTCCAACTATTTGTTCCTTGCATGCATATATAGGTTTGTGCATATCTTCTTCCGATACTGCGCAATGGGGAATGGAATAGGAATTTCATCAAATTTCCGATGAATGACATGCTCAGCGAAACAAATCGTGAACATCCCGCAATCACTACACAAATAGATAAAAGATAACAAAAATCAAAACTAAAATCAACCTATATGTAATAATTAAAAAAATGTAAACAATGTAACCCTTACCCCTCGACTTGTTCAGGAACCGCCTCTGTAAATTTCAACTCAATTATATCATCTTCCTCCTTGTTGCGATACGGTTCACTGCTAAAGTTAATGTCAGACCTATCCCTCCAAAAACCACTCTTGCGCAATAAAGTGGGAAGAATGAATATGTATGGCTCACAAACATCCATAATTTTTGTTTGCATGGATTTCTTTTTTGGCCGCACAGAATTGTAAACAATTAGATGTCTACGATGCACATCAAATGTCTACAAAAACCAATGTTCCGGTGATGGCATATGAATGGGGAACAAGACGTAGTCAACATTTCTCTATGGTGTGTTGACATCCATAAATAGCCCATGGATGTATTCAGCAACATCACCCTCCCCAGACAGAACACTCTTATCTGTATTTTTACTTGTATACTCCTCAAAAAGAGCGATCATCTTGTTATGAAACCAACAATCTGTAGTCGTTGCCCTTATATGAACACTGTCGGAATATCTGGAAAATTTAGGGAAATAATATAACACAACATTGATGTGCTGAACCAGAAAAAAAATATATAATATTACACAGTTGCTGAAAAATATAAGTATGTAATGAATGTAACCAACTCTGTTAACACTAGTTACTACCCCAACTAAACAATGTAACCATATCTAGAAAAACATATTTTTTTTAAAAAGAACTCACATCGTCGTCTAACCATTGTCCAGGAATCTTTAATTTGTAGAACCACATTTTTGATGATATTGGGACAGACCCAAAAACAAAAGCAGGTTCAATATTATCGTTCTTTCCAGGGAATTTGTCGGTCCTTCAATATAAAAGCATATTAGTATACACGCTTAACATTACTTGATCAGATTAGTATTAGTATACACTACCCAAAATCGAGACTTGAGCAAATAATAATTAACATACTAATCAACAACTTAATTGTAAACAGTAACCTGGTAACCAACAAATATTAATATAATAACCATAATCAAATAGTAACCAATACATAACAAAAAAGTAACCAAAATATAAAATAATAGTAACCATAAAATAATTTAATAGTAACCAAAACAACAACATCATGTACTCAATAATAATTTTAAACAACATGAATGTACTAAACAAATACCTAGTAATCAATCAAAATATAATATAAAGTAACAAACACTTTACTTCAATGGAACATTAACATAAAACAAATATTACATGATAGTAACCAAAATATAATATATTAGTAACCAAAACCTGATATGACAATAACCAAAATATAATATGACAGTAAATCAAACAGAAATATAATGTAATCAAAAATAATTTAACCAACATGCATATACCTAACAATTACATAGTAACCAACATATAATATGATAGTAACTAAAATACCATTTTGAGAAAACAAAAATGGTATCCAACTCATAATATAACAGTAACCATAACATGATAAAGCAGTAACCAAAACATAAAATAATAGTAACCATAACATCTATTTAATATTAACCATATGTTTCTACAAAGAAAACAAATTTATTTGTTTAATAAAAAAACTATAGCATTGTTAACAATAAAAAACAAACCTTTTCCTGTTGTTTAGTCCAATTTTAAACCATTGTTCAAACAATGCCTCTTTAAACTTTGATGGCATACCCATGCATACTTTCTGGAATGCAGAAAGACATGCAACTGTTTGACTAGCACCCACGGCAGTAGACGATGAACCAGCCGATCCAAACGTTGATGTATATGGAGACCGCAAAACGACACTCTTTGCATGTTCACGAACAGGTCTACCACCGGCTTTATGGACACTTTTCTCTAACTCATCACACTGAACTATGTCCTGTGTGGTCAGAACCATCTGATCAAGGGCAGACTTGCTTTCTGCCTCACATTTATTCCCCTTTTTATATTGACATAAAAGGAAACAAATACAATTAGATTTTCAACATAAACACATGCAGTTAACAACTATATGCAATAAAAAACTGAATGAACAATAATCGACATATTAAAGTGAACATATCATAATAGTAACCAAAACAAAATAAATTACTAATCAAATTATAATATAATAGTAACCAACACACAATGTAATAGTAACCAACCAATATTATATTAGTAAACATAATATATATAATAGTAACCATATCATAATATAACAGTAACCAAAACCTATAACATGTAAAAAAAAAGGATGGCATGTCATTATAACACCAACCTCAGCAACAACATACACAACAATCTCTTTCCCAGTGCATTGGCTTAATATGTCAAACGATGGCATGTCATTGTTCTTGTCAATCTGTGCAAAATAAAAAACAACCAATTAATCATTAAAAAAAAGACATATAACACAACAAAACAAACAAATATGTCTAACCTTGACATTTTCTGCATCATCATTAATTTTTATTTCATGATGTTCTTCAACCATAACATCATGTTCAACTTCATTACCAATCTCAATTTCATTCCCATCCTTCTTCTCAACAAAATTCAACACATCATCACCATCATTATTCTTATTTAGTTTTGAACCATCATCAACATCCTCATCAACATGGGGGTCTTCACACTCTTTAACAATTTCATCATCTTTAACAGCTTCATCAACCATAACAACATCTTTACACTCTTTAACAACTTCAGTTTCAAACTCATCATTCTTCTCATTAGCTTTCAACCCATCATCACCAACCTCATCATCGTCATTATAATTATCTTTAAAAACATCATCATCCTCATCAACAACATCATCAGCTTCATCAGTTACATCATCATCATCATCATCATCATCATCATCATCATCATCATCATCATCATCATCATCATCATCATCATCATCATCATCATCATCATCATCATCATCATCATCATCATCATCATCACCGCCATCATCAGAATCAGAATCATCATCAGAATCACCATCAACTTATTTGTCCCCAACATCTTTGATCCCGAGTAACTCATCTCTAATAATGGACCTAAAGTCCCTACATAACTGAACATGTAAAATATGCATATCATCCTTAATATCATCCCGCTATTTTACAATGTCTTTCTTAATTTCAGACACTTTTTTCTCCAATGGCCTAAACCGTGCATCAATTGCATCTTTAACTTCAGATATATCAAATCCAATGTTGTCACCCTTCACTTTTTTTTCAACCTTCTTATCAGCATCCTTCCCATTGAAAAAGTGAAGCCTGCCCAAATCAAGCCGATCTTTCTCCTCGGACGTGGGAATCAAACTTTTTATCCTCAACTGAAAAATATTAAGTACATTTAGTATAACATCTGACAAAAATTGTACAAATACAGTAAAAAAATATTAAATAAAGAATCATAAAACATAATTAGTAACCAAATACATATATACAGGTAACCAAATGTATATAAATCAGTAACCAAATCAATGAATAAAGGTAACCAATATTTGTATAACCGGGTAACCAACAAAATTGTTATTTGCAACATGAGGGTAATTTAATCAGTAACCAAATGCGTATATTTAGGTAACCAAATACACTATTATTATTAACATACACATAAATAATCAGTAACCAAATGAGTATATAAAGGTAACTAACTACTTTGTTAACAGTAAACTTCACAAAATATAATCAGTAACTAATTATATAACTAAAGGTAACCAATTATACTCTTAGTAGTAAACTGCATACCTGTCCGGAACAAAATACTAAATCATTCAACTTGTCATTCATAGGGGGCTTCACTAACTCCTTCCATCTAAATAAATGGACATCCGACGGACGTTCATCAGTGCATATGCCCCGAGTTTTGAATGTCGGAATGGTTTCAAACATAAACACTTGGAATACATAAGGTAGCCCATTCAACTTGTACAATTTTTTATAATGATCCTTGTAAAAATTATATATCGACCCACCATTCCTTCCTTTCTTTAAACGCCCCTTCAAAGCATTGGACAAAGAGTACTTTGTCATCTCGAACGCGACTTTCCCCCAAGGAAAACTACTAACATCACCATAACATAAAAAATTGACCATTGCCTCATCCACATAATTTTCAGAAACTGAGGATAAAATGAAATTAAACACAAACAAAATCAATGACATCTTAATAGCCTCATCATCGTCATCAAAAACTACCTTCTGATAAACCCTACCTATACTACTATGCGTCACAGCTTCATCCCCAAAAAACTATTCAATAAGCATATTCTCCATACCTTTATACACAGTTATATCATCCTCACCCTGCCATCTCAACCCAAAAATTAGACAGAACTCAGGCAAACCAAATTTGACCCTTTTCTCCCCAAATAAAAACCACATTTCACCATCATCCCTTTGGTGAACCTCCCTTACAAGAGCATGGTGAATAATCTGGGAATACATTTGGTGCTCACCAAACTCCAGAAAATTCCCAAAACATGTTGCCTTAAACTTCTCCAACTGACTTTCATTCAGTTTCTTGGCAATAATGCTGGGGACTTCCACGTCGCACCAATATATAATTTTTCCTGTAAATTTTCTGTTGCATCCCTCATAATACAGATCCCATAACTGCAAATAAATAAAATCAGATTTGCACAACTATTAGTAACCAATATAAAACATTGTTTATACCATAAACAGTTACATAGTAACCAACAAATGATATCATACTAGCAAAAACATAATATAACAATTACATAGTAGCCAAAGCAGACTATAAAAAGTATCCAACATGTGACGCCCCCAAAATAGGTATACATCACCCATTCTGAGTCGCCAAATACATGGTACAAAAATAACTACAACTTTTATTATTACAATTGTCGTGCAAAATACGACAACACACAGGCTGTGACTTTAAATACAAATATTATCTTCTAGACAATATCCACACTCAAATAAGTCCTCATTATATTTATTGATACACTATTTTATTAAAATAGTGAGGATTGTTAAAACAACTGTCTAGGACCATCACTCTTTACCCCGACTAGTTCCTGCTATATTCTCACCTCCTGAGAAGAAAAATAGAACAAAAAGGAAAAGGGTGAGCTCAACTAGCCCAGTAAAGAATATTATGACTAAGATAAAGAACAACAATTTATCGTTAGCCTTCATCAAATCAGTTAAAATATAATGGACAACCAGTTTTAGATCAATATTCGCAGCAGAAATAACAATTCATTAGAAGAGTTAAGTAGAGAATGAAATCTACTATCATCTATGAATTTAAAAGTCCATCATCAATATTTTATCCCTGTAACATCAATTAATATACATATTAAATCAAATATTCATCTTTGCATTACGGGCCAAAGATATTCATTTGTATTATCAGTTGGTCATGTTCATCTCAACACCTGTTCATCTTTTGCACTACGGGCCAAAGATATTCATCAGGTAATCATACATCTTTGCACTACAGACCAAAGATATTCATCAAGTATCACCATTAAGGACTGAGGATGATGAAAAATATTTTAGAGAACGAATCCAGTCAGACAAAATGACAAAGATTAGAGATTCGTACTTTAGATAATTCAAGTTTAAAAATACTCCATAATGGAGTAAAATTCAAGAATGAAGATCAAAACATGGATTCAATTTTAAGAATAAGGGTCACAATAGATAACTTGGAAGGAAAAAATATATATATTTATTTTTGTTTGTAAAGACTGTGAAGTGAAAGAATGGCGAATAAAGACCATAAACAAAGACTCGTGAACAAAGATGCCGTGAACAAAGACCCATGAACGAAGAACTTCCATCGTGAAAAGTTCCAAATTTGATTAAAAAGTTCAGAGCAATATTCCTATGAAATGATATTAGATGAAGCAAAATTTCTAATCATTTTAGGAATTATAGAAGCAATACTTACTATAGTAAGTTCAAATTTAGGAATACGAGATGAAATAATATTGCTTACGTAATATGGAATATGAAAGAAAATAATATTTCTCACGAGTATTGCAATAAAATAATATCCTTTACCTTAGTAGAAGCTTGGATTTGACTGGAATATTGGATATTATTCTGAGAAAATCTTGCAGAAAAACTACGCTCAAAGTATTCTTATACTCAAGAAAATACTCACAATACTTTAGAATAAGAATTTTTGATTTGAAAATGGTGTGTTGAGGAAGGAGGGGTTACCCCCTATTTATAGCAACGGAGGGAGAAAACAGATTCCTGAGCCAACTTTTCCTGCCTAACTTTTGCCAAACTTTTCATTTTTTCCTTATAAGTGAAGGCCCACCCTTTTGAAAACCAACTTTGCAGGAAGAAAAACAACAAGCCATCTTTGAAAAAAAAAACAAGACTCCTGTATTACATTTGAAAACCAAGGATTTGCATGCAACTTTCTCACCTACCAATTTCACTAACCAAACAAAGAATTCAATTACATCTTGTTTACTTCCGTTTCTAATTAACCACATGTTTATATATATATATATATATATATATATAATATTATTATTTAAATAATTATAATATATTATAATAATATAATTGAATGAATATTTTATCAAAAATTATAATTCCACAAAAATATGCCAAACTTTCAACAATTATTTCATGCTAAAATTCCTTCATTTATATCCACATAAATATTTCCTTATCATATAAATTAATAAATAATTATTCACAAATAATATTACGAGTAATCACAATAATGACAACCAGTAGTTCCTGTGAAAGAGGGGATTTTCGATAAGGATTTCTCCTTACTAAAGACGCAATTAGGTGACCAAACCTCTCCTTGATGTAACTTTCTAGATAATCGCCAATAATGCTATCTAATAATATTATTCAAATAATATGAATTATTGATCCGATAATGAAAAATATTCATGCGTTGACAATTATTGAAACAACAATAATATACAATATCAACGCAACGATTATTGAATCAATAAAATAAAATATTGAACCGTAATTATCGTAATAATTATCGAGTAAGTGCCTTCTTTACGTAAGAATCAATAATTCAAAAAATATCGCAATACCGTGCTCTTGTGCAAGAACTCACGCAGACATCGTATTTTAACCACCTGTATTCCAACAAAGTGTTAATTCGTGTAATGATTACTCGTTATTTATAAAACTCAAATTTGTCGTTTTCTTCATCCGACCGTTATTACATTATGGGCCCACAAATGGTCGCTTGCATTGCATTTAATATTCCCCGACAACAAGAATATTCCATGACCAAACGAATATTCCCCGACAACAAAGATTATTTTATAACCACTTGTTTATTTTGCAAAATTTGCACATTTCACCCATAACCAAAGCGTTATATCAAATTATCACCTTATTATTTCAAGATAATAAATAGAGGAAATTCAATTTATTCATAATAAGTTGGGGTCTTACACAACATCCCACATTGATTGCACAATAATAGTTACCGTATCATAATATAACAGTAACCATAACATAATAAAGTAGTAACCAAACAGTTATATTATATAATCTAATGCTAACCAAAATATTAACAAGATGTAGTACATATCAGTTTATATAGTAACCAAACAGTTATATGATAGTAACCGAACAATTATATCATAGTAACCAAAACATGTTTTCATGGTAACCGAAACATGATCAACATGTAGACCAAATCCATTTTAGCTAACAAATGTATACTACACAAATACATGGTAACCAAAACAACATAAAAAATTAACCAAAATACCAAATTGAGGGAACAATAATAGATTCCAAATCATAAGCAAACATTAACAGCAAACATACTAAACAAGTAACCAAATAGTTATATGATAGTAACCAACATATTTTTTCATGGTAACCAATGCATAAACAAACATATAAATCAACCACATTTTAGTCAAACCATGTATACTAAAGCAAATATATGGTAACCATAACAACAACAAACAGTAACCAAAGTCCCAACTCAAGGGAACAAAAATGGTATCAAAATCATAATCTTACATTAACCAAAAACATACTAAACAAGTAACCAAATATAAAAAATCGATTGAACACAAATGGTATCCAAATCAAAAGCTAATAGTGACCAAACAATTATATGATAGTAACCAAAACATCTTTTAATGGTAACCATAACAGCATAAAAAAGTAACCAAATATACCAAATCGATTGAACACAAATGGTATCCAAATTAAAATCTAACAGTAACCAAAAACATATTAACTAAGAAATCAAACATTTATATGATCGTAAAATAACAAAATTTAAATTAACAAACCTTTAAAATTCTTTCTGTTGGAATTATATTCTGGCTAAGCACTTGTCCTTCGGACTTAACTACATGGACATCAAAATCAGAATCTAACTACACTTCAGAATGCTTGATATCACTATGTATCACCAACCTATCCTCACTTTTACTCGATTTCTGACCTACATTCTTCCCCTTCCCCTTCCCCTTCCTCTCCACAACAAACTCCTTCAAGCCCTTTACAGAATCACCCTTCGTGATTCTCTTCCTCTTTTCGTACTTCTTCCTTGTATCAGTCATTCTTCACAAAACATAAAAACAACACATTAATATAATACTTTGATAGTACATTAAACTATTTAAAAATTACTTACCTGAACAACTAATCGAACGAGCAGAACAACGAAAATGGCGACCAACAAACAAGAGTTGTCTGTGCTGACGGAGTAACAACGATAACAAGAAACAACGATAACAAGTAACAAAGATAAATATACAATCAGACGAAGATGGCGATCACGATAACTAACAACGATAACAAGTAACAACACTCAGACATGATCAACAGAGAAGAAAACGAACAGAGAGAGAAGAAAGGGTTTCAACATGCAAATAAGGGTTTAAAACCGAAGAGTCTTAATGGTGGTTATCACGTCTTTAAAAAAAAATAACCCATTTTAAGTTGGACACTAATTTGCCATGTCAGCCATTAATATTAATCGCTTAAATTAAGGACTTATAATTGTATTAATATTGAAAATAAAAATAAAAAAGTGTAATATTTTTGTAATTATTTTATATAGGTATGTTTTTTGTAATTATTTTCAAAAATGTACTAATATATGTAATTAATCCTTTTATTTATTCAGGTTGGTTAAAGTTTGGATCCATATTTTTTAAAACAAATATAGTTCTGAACCGGTTAACCATTTTTTAACCCATATTCCATTCCGATTCAAATCGAAAAGTTCTTTTCTCATGTATACATTAATTGAATTATAATGTATAAGTATAAAACATGTAAGGTTATTATATTATATAAGGTATATATAATATAAATATACACGTGTAACCTCCAAGCAAAGAAACACAGCGAGAGCTAGTCAAATTATCAGACTAATTGAAATTCGTAGGGAGCAAGTTTATTTACCTTTTCTATACAATTGTATACATTAAATAATTTATAATATTAATTGTATGTTCTATAAATTAATATGTTCTTATTTTGGGTGACTAATGTTGTTCTGTATGTGTCAGTTTATGTAAATTCTAGTATTCTAGTTACAAAAGAATTATACTAGTATTCTAGTTACAAAAGAATTATAAATATGTTTCAATATTTAAACGACATTCATAGAATTATACTATGGTGTATTTTGGATTCCAACTTTTCTATTAAGATGTTAATAATAATTTTAAAAATTATTTAAATATGGAAGGGTATTAATAATTTTAATTTAAAATTATATTAGTATAGTTTTTTAGCATTTTATTATTTATATTAATAATTTTTATATCATATTATTACTTAATTAATTTAATTGTGACGGTCACAATTTTATTTTTCAAAAGTTCTGTTTAAAAGTAAAAACATCTTAAAATGGTTAATATGGTTTTAGTTCTTAAATGAAACCATAACCATATTTTGAAAATCAAAACCAACCCATAACTATATTTTGTCAGACCTAATTACAATCTACTAGAATGATTTGTCTATTTCCATCTAAGATTGAGAACAATATATTTCTTTAATTATACATAACATATAATTTATGTCTTCTGTATATGTCTTATTTGACACTCCCCTAAATTTATAATAATATATAAGTGTATAAAATTATTTTGTACTCATCATTATTGATCTGGTAATATCAATAGTCTAAATTTATAGTTATATATAAGTGCATAAAAACACATATATTCTATAAATAATTACAAAAATATGTAACCATTAGCATACTAATCCTATTACCTGGACTCAGATCTAAATACGGACAATCCCACGGTTTTCAAGCGTTCACAACTTGTTCTTCTCCCGTGGGCCGTGTCTTACCTATAACATGATTGCCTACGCAAGTCCTCGTGGACAGACAATAATTCCGAATGTCATGTCTTTTTTTTGACACTTCATTAGACTTTTTGTCCAATTTTATTTAATATAAAAAATATTCAACTTAACAATTTTTTTAATGAGTCAAATATATTAATAAATAAGGCATGATACTGAGATCAATTATATATATAAAAAAGAATTATTAAGTATTTTTATTTTTTTATTTAATATACAAAATATTTTATCTTAACAATTTTTTAATGATTCAAATATATTAATAAATAAGGTTTGATACTGAGATCAATTTTATATAAAAAAGAATTATTAAAAGTATTTTTCCTATTTTATTTAATACACAAAATATTTTATCTTAACAATTTTTTTAATGATTCAAATATATTAATAAATAAGGCATGATATTGAGATCAATTTTATATAAAAAATAATTATTAAAAGTATTTTTAATTTTTAACCATTAAAATTTGAATGAAATATTTATATGTTCATCAAAAGGTTAAAAAAATTTGGAATACTTGTTTTTAAAAAAAATATAAAAAAGTGAAGAAAAC